>BQNB010032668.1:38827-52982 GCA_026074375.1 Tanacetum coccineum | reverse complement strand
ACAACCAGGAGGTAAATCCATGAGCTCCTACGTATGATTTTGTAAAATAGAATCTATTTCACTTTTAATGGCTTCTTTCCATTGATTCCCTTCCAAGGAAGTTCCCGCTTTTCGGTAAAACATGGGTTCATTTTCTACCATAAAAGAAAAAAAATCAGGTCCAAATGATTTCTCGGTTCTTGCCCTTTTGCTTGTTCACGGTTCAACCTCTTCTTTATCGAGTTGATCTTGGCTCTCATCATGGAGATCATTATCATCTCGTTGTCTCTTATCTTGGACAACTTCATCTAATCTAGATGAGCTTCCAGTTTCCTTCGTTAAACAAGGAAATATATTTTCAAAGAAGGAAGCATTCCTTGACTCCATTACTGCATTCTTTTGTATATCTGGATTTTTTGAGTCATGTACAATGAAACGATAAGCAATGATATTCTTAGCATATCCAATGAATATACAATCCACAGATTTATGTCTGATCTTTTGGGCCTTGGGTTTCGGCACAGCTACCTTGGCTAGACACCCCTACACTCGTAAGTACTAATATGATGGTTTTATTCCTATCCACGGTTCATTAGGGGTCTCCTCTTTTTCCTTATGATGTATCTTATTTAAAAGATAATTAGCTGTTAGAATGGATTCCCCCACATATCCTGGCATAAACCAAAACTTATCAACATGGCATTAACCATTTCTTTCAAGGTACGGTTCTTCCTTTCGGCAATACCGTTTTGCTGAGGTGAATAGGGAGCAGTGAACTCGGATCTGATTCCATGTTTCGCACAAATGTCGGCAAATGAAGACACGTATTCACCTCCTCTATCACTTCGTACAACCTTGATTTTCTGACCAAGTTGAGTCTCAACTTCGGTTTTGTATAGAACAAACTTGTCTATAGCTTTATCTTTACTTTTCAACAAGTAAACGTAGTAATACTTTGTACAATCATTAATAAACGTGATGAAGTACTTATTGCCCCCTTTTGTGGGTAGTGATTTCAAATCACATATGTCTGTGCGTATCATATCAAGTGGTTCGGTTTTTTGTTTAACCGATTTGAAAGATGATCTTGTAAGTTTCGCTTCGACACAAGTTTCACACTTATATTTTGAATTAATATGAAAATTTAGTATGCTATTAAATTTAATCAAACGATGCATTGAATTAAAATTTACATGTCCAAGACGACCATGCCACACATTAAAGGACTCAATCAAGTAAGCAAAAGAATTCATTTTTTTGATATCATTCTTAACAACCATTACATTGAGCTTAAACATACTATTCACGGCATATCCCTTACCAACATACATTTGATTCTTAGACAAAACAAACTTATTAGACTAAAAAACAAGACGAAAACCAAACTTGTTCAACAGCCAACCAGACACAAGATTCTTATGAATCTCTGGAACATACAAGACATTAGTTAACTTGAGCTCTTTCTCGGATGTCATTTTTAGAATAACATCTCCTTCGCCCTTGATATCAGCAGTTGTAGAGTTGCCCATGTACAGCTTCTCTCCATTGTCAACGGCTCTAAAAGAGTGAAACATATTCTTGTTAGCACACACATAATGGGTTGCCCCAGTATCAACCCACCAACCACTGTTGTTAGAACCTACCATATTAACTTCAGAGATCATGGCAATGACGTCAGACACCAAAGCAATTATGTCTACATTATCATTCACCATATTGGCTTGGCGTGGATTCACCCGCTTTGGCATCTTGCAATTAGCAGCACGGTGACCTGGTTGGTCACAGTTGTAGCAAGTCCATTGGAATTTATGTTTCACAATTCCAGCTTTAGGAGCAAGGTACTCAGCCTTCCTTTTGCCCTTCTTGTCATTCTTCTTTTTGCCTTTTCCTTTTTCCTTAGAATTGGACTTTAAAGATGACCCATCATGCTCAACTATATTAACCTTGGCAGAATTAGGTGCATAAGTGTTTTTTTAAGCCAGCTTGTTGTCCTTTTCAATACGAAGATGAACAATCAAGTTTTCAACACTCATCTCCTTTCGCTTATGCTTCAAGTAGTTTTTAAAATCTACCCAGCTTGGAGGTAACTTTTCAATAATAAAAATAACTTGAAAAGCTTCACTCATAGTCATTCCCTCAGCATAAATGTCGTGTAGCAAAACCTGCAGATCTTGAACCTGGGTTATCACATTCTTTGGATCAACCATCTTGTAATCCAAAAAATGAGCTACCACGAACTTCTTTGTACCAGCATCCTTAGTTTTATACTTGCGTTCCAACGAATCCCATAATTCTTTGGCAGTCGTGGTCTTGCAGTATACGTTGTACAAAGAGTCCACCAAACCATTCAAAACATAGTTGTGACACAAAAAGTATGAATGTTTCCATGCTTTCACAGCTTGCACATCATGTACATTAGAGGGTTGACCTTCCGTAGGAGGTTCCACCTGAGGTGCAGTCTCGTTTAAGAACCACGCAAGGTTCAAAATAGTGAGATAGAAGAACATCTTCTGTTGCCACCTCTTAAAATTCTGTCCATTGAATTTTTCTGGTTTTTCAGCATGAATTGAAACTGTGTTGGTAACCGGCGCACCAGTTACGTTCACAGGAGCAGTCACAGGAGCAGTCACATTAGTATCAATTGCCATCCAGAAAATCCAAACACAAACAGTTAAACAACTGTTATAAATCGGTATCTGCTTGTACCGGATCTGCTTCAAAGAAACTCAATCGTGGTTTCAGTGAATCAAACAGATCAGTTTAATAGAAACACAAACTTGGTTTCAATATAAAATGATAAGATCAATTGCTAAAAAAACCTTTTAGATATGTAATCCAAATCTATATATTAAAATATGTTTAATTAAAACTTATTTCCAAAGAAACTCAACTTGGTTTCGACAGAAAACAGTTTATAATGATAAAATCTGTTAATAATAATTAATAAGATTTTATAATGGTGTTCATAATAAGCATCCGATTTTTAAAAAAGTGTTTTTATTTGTTACACATAATTGTTATAAGATTGTAGGGAAAATACTGTTAACTTTTTATTAATAAAATTATATGATAATAAAATAAATTTAACAGAAAATTTAAATACAGAAAGTTAAATAACAGGACAGAATGACGGTAGATAAGAAGCATAAGACAGATTACTATGAACGATAATTAAAATAAAGCAGTAAAAGGTCGTGGTACGAGGCTCGTATTTAACACGATTCCCTTAAAACAGATTCGTCATCTGTTTCTCAAGGTACAACGTACAAAGCTGTTGTACAGCCAAACCTGACAAACTTGCTTGAAACTTTCCTGAAAGATCATAGAAAAATCTGTGCGTTTCTGATAAAAAAAGAATGTTGGAAATCGTTTGTAATGGAGTTCTAATTATTTTTGTTGTCCGAAACTGAATGAGAGAGGTTTTTTTTATTAGCTAAACCTATCATGGTCACCAAGCCAAACTATCGCTTAAAAATAAAACTGATATAGCAAATCTGTTATAATGTTTTAACATGATTTGATATCTTCAATTTATATAAATTGATTCTGTAAAACTTGTTCATAAAGTTTAAGTCAATTCTATAATTAAATTGATATAAAAAAATTTGGAAACTATTTAAAATTGGAAATGAAATCTACAGCAAAAACTTTTGCGCATAGGCGAGCTTTAGGAGCTGGTGTCCGCAGGTCGCGCGGGCTCGCATGAGTTGTTTCAAACCTATTTTGGCCCAGAAATCCCATTTTCAGCACCCCCCCCCCCTCTGCGTGCGCACACATAGGTGTGGGAGCATAACCAACCTAAAGAAATTTGATAGCAAATATCAAGATTCCTAAATAAACACATTCCCACTTCACACTTTGGGCGATGTGGGATACTTTTAGTTTTCCAGATTTTGTGCCTCACTTTGAGACACAATATCTCATTTATATTAACTTCATTTTGGACATATTTAACTCGTTGCGAAGCTCTCTTCAAGGAGAACGCAAAGCTGCTAACTAATGCAAATATATGTAATATATACATATATTAAATATTGTCTAAAATTTGCAAAAACTCATTTTGCAAATACATTTTTCCAACAGTTATGCGTGCTCCCATTATCAATGAGCGCGTGGACTACACCCGTCCCTACCTTTCCCCATAGTTGGAGAGACCACGAACTCCCGTGTCCAATCAACGAATTAAGGATGGAAATATCTCCACTTTTCGCCGCCTCATCTTCCTCCGTCGTATTATCCGCTTCTATGTCGTCTTCTTCCTCCGCCAAAAGCAACAAGATTTTACCTCGACATTTTTGACCGTGTAGCCATTTATTATCACACTTGAAACACAAACCCTTGTTAAGGCATTCTTGGCGTTCCGCCGATGAAATCCATTTAATGGCAAGAGGTGTCGTTTTAGTGGTGGTGGTGGTAGGTTTGATAGGTTTGGGTAGTAAGGGTGGTTTTCCTGAATTTGTTGGAGTAACAAAAAAACATGAACTAGTGGGTTTTTGCATTTGAACGGTTGTGTTTAGGTCGTTGGTTTTAGCGATGGTTGTGGTGGGCCACTGGTCCTCAAAGCTAGCTTAGGTGATAAGAGCTAACGAGAAGGCTTCTCATAAAGTTGTAGGTTTCGTCACTATTAATTCCCTTTGTAACGCCGGTTTTAATCCCCGAGATATAAAAGAATTTGAGCAAACTCTCTCAAACATTGGTAACTGATCCGCTCAGACTATACCTTAAAATATATATAATATAATAAAATATAAAATCTATAGTAAGAATGGTCTATAAGCAGAGTCAATGATACCGAGAAGTAGTATAGAGCTTTCCCGGGTCGTAAATCCCCAACGAGGCTGGAATGGTAAATCGATACGATCGAATGATGGATTGATGGTTTGAATTGGGAGATAATTGGATTTGATTTTAACTAATTAGACTAAAATTAATTAAAGAAAACTAAAATTATTCTACGGGAAACAAGCAGTGGAAAATGGGAACCTTAAATATACTACGGGGAACAAAAATAGTTATACGGATAAATCCTAAACTACGGGAGCATAAATAATGGCAATGAAAATCCTAAGAAATCTACGGGGAACATAATTAGGCTAAAAATACTTAACTAAAATAATTAAAACTAATAAGCTATGCAATTATAGACTACCGGGAATTAAATCGTAAGCTAAAAACTAAAGTTACAAAAAATAAAGTCATAAAATTAATTTTGAAATTTAAATAAATTAAAAATATTCTAACTTAAAAGAAAATGTAAAAAAAATCAAAATCGGAGTTAAAAAGCGAACAAAACGGTAAGAAACGAAAAAGCCGGGGCTTCCGCAAACTGGCCACGGAACTGAAATTAAAAAGCAAAAATTACCCTACACAAGTTTTATTAATTTTTAAATATAAATACTAACTGATTACAAATAAAAATTTTAATTAAAAAGAAAATATTTTTTGTGTTAATTATTTGTATATTTTAGAAATTTTTTAAATTGAAAATCTAATTAAAACTAAATTAAATAGAAAAAGACAGAATATATAACTACAAAAATCTGAAAAATCAAATAAAATAAAGAAAAAGTTGAGAATCTATAAATATAAAAGCCCTATAAGTTACTGTTTGAATTAAGAAGTATTTAAACGAATTAAATCTAAACCTAATTTAAATGTAATTAAATAAAATAAACTAACTAATGTTTAACCAAGTGGACTAACATTGTAAAGGACAAGAATGACAAACGGGGTAACATGCTAACTACCACAGGACAACTATGTTAACCTAGAAATTTTTTGGTTTTGTTTCTTTTTTTTTTTTTTTTTATTTATTTGTACAACAAATTTACACAAATGGTCCCTGAGAATGACCCCGATTACAACCTAAGTCCAATGCTTTTAGCTATAAACTCAAAAAAGCGAAACTATTATCAGCTTAAGGTAACAATTTTTGTACAAGCACTTATATTTTAGTTGGCTTAATAAGCTAAGAAAAATTGGCTTTTGGGCTACAGGAACTAAATACGCTAAGGCTTATTTTCTTTTTCTTTGAGGTTATGTAACAGCAAATAAGCTAGAAACTAGTTTGAATAAGCTACAACCTAGGGTACCCTAAATTTAAGCTAGGTCCACTAATTAGCCCGAAAATAAAGCTAATATGCAAAAAGCTAAATTGACATTTTAATATAAACCAGAAAAGACTATTTCAGCCTAATAAGCTAACCTAGAGAAGGAATTAAGCTGAGCTACTTTGGGGCTTGAAGGGCTACTATAGCTACAATAAAACTAAAAGAACTAATGGCTATAATACAAAATAAGCAAGGTTAAAGGTGCTAAAAAATCTGGTTTCAGCACCAGGGTATGTGCATGGGCAGTGGCTAGGGGCTTTTTTTGCTTATAAAAATAAGCTCAATTGAGAGCTTTTTACCATAAACCAACCCAAACAGATTTAGAGTGGTCTCCAATGAGCTTATTTTCAAAACCTTGGGGCTTAAGGCCTAATTAATACTGCTGAACAATGGGCTTAAAAGTGGGTGATTTCAAAAATAGAGCAAAGCCAAAATTTGACTTATGTAGTCAAATTAAAAGGGGCAGCAACAAATTGCTTGGTTTTTGGCTAGAAATCACAACAACAAGCATACAAAATAAGGGTTTGCTTTAAGCAGCATAAGCACGCTAAAGAGGTTTAGCTAGATTGGCTTTATCCAATTTTGAACAGAAATTGAAAAATGACTTAAAAATTTATTCTTACACTAATAGCTGAGATTAAAAAGAGGCATATGAAGCCTACACACGTCAGCCAAAAGTGGCAGAGAGCACTGAACCAAACCAAAACCCATATGACCCAATTTCAGTCCTAACCCAAACACACTTTTAAGTAAACCAAAAATTCTTTTCAACTTGAATAACTAAAAAAAAACAATGAAAGTCATCTTAGCTGTAGAATGATTCCAAAGAGGCAATTAAGCATCTAATTTTTAAAGGTATTAAGAATGGAGTTATAAGATGAACTTGGTTAATTACATGGGATAAATGATGCTATAAAATAGACGTTATTTGATGTCATCAAATATCCCCCACTTGAATCCTATTTGTTCTCAAGTAGCCTTTAGAAGTTTATAAAAATGTATCCCTAAGGATTTTTCCGTTTAAGCATTTATTTGATCTATTACAAGTACACAACCAAACACCTCACGAAATAGAAAGATGAAAAAACACAAATCACTCAACTAATCTATGTGGTAACATGTAACTAATTCGCTCAATTGCTCGGTCGTGACGAGTATTCTATCATAGGCTTGGCAAGGATGCACATCTCTGTAACATTCCGTATTTTCAGGTCATTTTATGACATCATTCATTTTGTCATTTTTCACTATTTATTTTTTTTCTTTTCTCGTACGCGTTCGCTTTTAATTTTAAGTGTTAAGTTAAATCGCGTGAACTAAAAATCAACAACCAACGTAAACGGACACCAAACGAATTAAAGTTTTCGTCAAACAAGCAATATATTATTTACAAAAGTAATAATTAACTTTTTAAAATTATTTTTATCGGATACGCAAAGTGTATACGTTTCGCGATAAATTGGGTTTAGGCACTCCCGGAACCACCAAAACTTTTCTACGCTTCAACAAATACCCACATTTATACCCAATACATAAAAATTACTAAACATCATCACCTATATCTTCTTATTGCCGAAATTCTTGCAATGTATACCAAGATATAAGAAAAATTTTCATTTGGTCAAATGTACATCCATCCTTCATTAATTCTAGCCATGCCTTCTCATTAAACTACACCATACCATGTCTCTTTGACTTGTACCAAGACCAAGACCATCCCTTAGACCATACCATGTCTCCTTGACTAGGTCTTGCCATATATATGCATGTATATCTAGTAAGAGATCACATACAAGCATAACACTTGATAAAAATCAAAATTTTCTTCCCTTTTTCTCTCTACTAGCTCACGGCATCAACCCCCCCCCCCTACACAAACCCATACAAAATTTTATTCAACCCATACACTTCTATATACATCTATCCTAAGATATTCTAAGGTATTTCCAAGTATTGGCTAAGCATTTTCAAGTGTTAATCAAGAAAAGTGAAACTAGGGTTTTAAAATGGAAAGCTAGGGTTTTATATCTAAACAAGGGTTTAGATACTTTGGTTCATCATCTTACATCATAATAAGGTTATCTAAAAACCTTCATGTCTTTACTTTCATCATTTTTATATGTTTACATGTTTTATATAACTATATCACCACTTAGGATTTTTAATATGTAAAACGAATTATCACTTATGTTTATGAATTTACACACTTTTCTTATGTCATATTGTTATATATATCATGGAAAAATGGATTAATAAATATGTTGACATGTTGTTTAAGTATAAACATGATTTTGTATAAATTTGGGTTTATAAAGTTAATAAAACAAACTCTTTATAAATGAACACACTTGGATAATAAAAGGGTGATTTGATTTCGACTTCATACAGTAGGTTTGACATTACATAAAAATAATACGCCTCATGACGATTCCAAAATGATAAGAAACTCGAAAAACCGATTTATAACGAAAAAGATACGTTAGTTACGAGTTTACGACGAGAAATACTTTTATAAAACTATTTTTATAAAATTTACTATTCATTACAGAAAGTGATATTTTTAAAACATCAAAAATATGATATAACTTTTAATTACGAGATCGTACTCGAAAGAATCGTTAAAAACGGAGCTATAACGAATAAAATACGACGTTTACGAGTTTACGATAACAAAAACTATAAAAATAAGTATATATCTGTTATGAACAGTAAAAATCACTATTCATCAGAAAAACTAAAATTTTAAAAATGTTATATTTTGATAACTCGACTTAATACGAAAATGTGGGCATAAGAAACGTAAGAAACGGGCTTAAAACGAGAAAGTTACGCATTATTTTCTAACTTGTGCACTATTTCCTGAGGTGAATAGTGTTGGTTCGTTTTTAAAATAAATTTTTGCGAAACATTTTAGAATCATTTATATAATATTTATACATGTCTTAAACTTTATAAATATTATTTTACAAAGACAATTGAATTATATATTCGATTATACGAGTTCAAATACACGAATAATATTTAGCAAATGCAATTTAAATATTATTTCGCAAACACGAGTAGACGGTGATGTAGCTATATAGAATCATACGTTGTATTAGTTATCAAAGTACTATATTACTAGGGAGTTTCATAATGAGGCCTCTTCGGGGTGGCGTATCGACGAGTTGTTGGATTTACGATTTAAAGTGTCCTAGCTCCTCATACGTTCACTACACGACCTCTTAATTATGATAGCCCGAACGATAGTATGATGAGCTATACGACCTATAAATAATCAAAGTGTTTAGTACTTATACGACCTATATTGGATTAGGTTGCCTTCGAATTCCTTCGTGACGCATTTTTCTATTGTGAATACTTGTTGATTACCATTCACTCAAGGTGAGTTCATAGCCCCCTTTTTCTACAATTGTTTTACAAAATCTACGGGGTGAATTACATTGCTTGTTTTACTATTGGACACAAGTGTTTTAAACTGTATGCTATCCAGATTATTGCCTGATTATTATTGCCTAAGTTACCACAGTGCCATCTAAGTCCCTAATATCATGAACCGTCAATTGCTATTATAGTGAGCGCTAGTGTTGTGGATAGATCTATCGGGACTAACAATCCCCACCGGAATTTATAGTCACAAGTTGATCATGGTGCATTTAACATTTAGAGAATGTAGCGTTTTGGCAGAACATACCTATTTGGGGCTGACAGACAGTTAAGGCTTTGGGGTCTGAAGCTTAGGCATTAATCCATGTTTTGGACTAATGGAATTTGTTTCATAGTTACTTTCACATAAAATCTTGTGGTACACTCTTTACTTTATAAACCTATGTATTACTCAAAACATTGTGTTGACTTTTTGATGTTTAATTTAGGTCCTAAGTTTAAGACTTGGTGGGGAGCGTGATGGTATTAATGAGGTGGATTATGTGTTTATTGTTTATCAATGCAAATTTATTCTAATAAAAACTTAAGTCACCTTTTGGTAGTATGAAGCTTTTGTTTAATTAAAAACGTATGTGTAAATGTTTATGACTTTTAAAACATATGGGACCTAATGTATGAACTCTGATATTTTGCTATGGCATCGAATGAAATCTTATCTTAAAACGTCCATTTAAGGTCGTTTCCTATATCTTGATTGTTGTACTTGACGTAGCACCCCATTGTTTCCATTCCATTGCATACCAGATTTTGGGGGTGTTACAGCAAGATGCAGCAAAAAAAATTCAGTCTCGAATTATTACTATGTGCCTTATTTAGAAGACTGCCACATCGTTTGTGAGCCGGCAAGAGGCAGTAAACTTTTATCATCCCACAATTATTATTATTATTATTACCTCCACCCTTTAAACGACTACCACATCGGTTGTGAGCCGGCAAGAGGTAGTTGTCTTATTTCGGCTTCGGTTTATTACATAACTATTATTATAGCCAAATTTCAAGTCATGTGGTCTTTTAACTACCTAGACAACGGTAGCGAGCTGTCAGGAATCGATGGCCTGTTTCCCCACAACACTGACAAAACCTCAATGTGTACCTTAATTTCACAGAAGGAATCTCTACGAAGTGATTTAAACTAAGAATCGCAAAAACCTAAAGCAGCTTTATTTACTAACAATTATATAACGTTTATTAAGCTGGTGGGAGCAAAAAGCCACAATTAACCTCTATGAGCTCTAAAGAGATCCAACTACTCTATGTTTAGCATCTAACTTATATAAAACTCTATCATTTTTCGTTCTTCGCAAATTTAAAATCTTTAATAAAAAGATCCGTGAATGCTTAGTCTAATAAAACAAGCTGTGCATGATTTAAGATCCAACATGGAAACTTGCAAACTCTTGGCTTTTTCAAGCTAGAATTCGCGTTTTAAAGCTTCTTGTATAAAAGACTAGCAAAAAGTTAATTTTTATATAAGTTTAAGGGCAAGTCTAGGAGCGCAACATGCTCGATACAAGTCAAAATTTATTCTTAAAAAAGACAAACATCGTGTCAAAACACTTATTCTATTTTTGAAAAAAAAAATTTGGCATATTTTTGCTATTTTTGGTGGAAAAACGGGGTTACGTGAAGACAAGGAAAATGTAAGTAAGATCGAATCAAAATATCCTCCCATACTAGAACTACACATTGTCCTCAATGTGAGACTGTCACCCCCATACTAATTTTAAGGCATAATCCAAATATTAAGGGGTCTATACGCAAATCTAAAGCCGTTTATTAATTATGCTAATAGATAAATGTTAAATCAATAAGATCTAGGATATCGGATTCCCATATAAGCATGCTAAAGATTGAAGATCGAGTGGACGATGGACAAAACCACAAGCACGAGAGTCTTCATAATCCGGGCAATCCTGGACATAAAATACAAAACACAAAACACCAGAAAGGAAGAGGCGAGCCTCCTCACATCACACTTATTCATAAATATTATACTAAGATACTACTACTAAGGATAAGCATGGGTTGCCACCCATGAAGCGCTTATTTTTGTTAACCGAGTCTTGAGCCTGACTCGATCCCCCATACTTGAGCAGGTCAAGGGGGATAGAAATGGAGAAACAGGACATCCAAGAAAAGAATGTCCCCTCCAGAAATCATCATCGGGCTCTCAGAAAAATCAGAAGTGATTTTGGCTCGATGAGATAAAAGATTAGAAGGAAGAATACCAGGATTGAAAACTTTGTCTTCATTTTTGGATGAAAATGGAAGCAAAGTCTCAATCATTGGGCAAAGAGGATTACGGATAAATGAGATAGAAAATGTATCCCGAGATAGAAATCTCTTAGATTGGACTTCAAAGAACATCCTCGGATCAAAAATCTTGTTTCTAGTTCTGGAAGGAAAAGAAACTTCAAGATCGAATCTGAGGGAATCATCAGAAGGAATGAAGTCCGAATCCAGCATAAGGGTGGGATGGGTGGGTAACACATTAGGCACATGAACACGAGGTTCTCCCAAAATATCTTCCATAACAACTCTAGTTAACTCTCCCTGATCAGGCGCAATGTCAAAGAGAAACGAATCATACTCAGGAAGAGATTTATCAGCATGAGTAGTGGTACTGCCACTACTTGTCTCTTCGGTATAATCGCTAAAAGTCTCGAATTCGGTTAAATAATTATCCGAATAAGAGAGAGAAGTATCAAACTTCTCAAAGAAAAAGTCACTATCCTCAAAGGGGATAGGAAATGGGGAAGGAGACTTGAGCACACAATCAGGAGTGGGGTTGTCAATCAAAGATTCGATCTTAGCAATAAGAAGATTGATATTCAATAATTTCTCATGAAGTACATCGTCCTTCACCCCCTCTAAGCTGACGAGCTTATAATCGGGACGTGATGCCTCAACGTAATCAATGTCCTCAAAAGAATCGTCATCACTCGAAGTACAATCATCGTTAAAATTAGAGAAAATCTTAAAGTGATCGTTTAAAACATCAAGAGGAGGAGAATTATCACAAAAAGGCACATCACACGTATCGTCAGAAATACCCTCGGTCTCACTTGGGATTGGGACAAGATCCTCAACACTAGACTTTATTACTTCATCCAATTCTGTTTCTGGAATAGTGCTAAGATGCTCGTCCCCCATACTTAGAGAGTTATTGGGTTCCTCGGTTGGTAAATCAAGTGTGATTGCATTAGACGAATTTTCTAAATATTCCCTATATTGAATAGTGTACTCAGCATCATCGTCGTAGAAGGCAGGACAATTCCAACTCGGAGGATTAATATATTCTTCCAGCTCCTCACTTATAATTTGCAAATCTTTAAGAAGTTTACGAAGCAATTCTTGTATATCCTCTGGTTGATGTTGTTTTTCCCTAAAAGCATTTCAAAAAATTTCTCCCAAGCTAACGATAAAACCTTTGGAATTTCTCTAAAAGATATACGATTAAACTTCTTTAAAAAGGTTTGTATATATTTCATTAGGTTTTCTCTGGCTTGCAAAATTTCCACACTCGTTTCTTGAGGAGGTTGAATCACTCCTTCCAAAGCGGATATCACTACAATTTTTAGTTGCTTTTCAAAATTTTAACGCTTTCCTCAGGAGGTTGATGCTTGAATTTGGTCAAAACTGGAAGAATTAGAATTTTTGAAATTTTGGTTCATCGGTTGACACTGGAAAGTCTCATGAGGAACCCCGCAGTTCTCACAACAAAGGTAATTTTGTGGAAAACTTGGTGAAGTTTGTGGAAAATTATTATCAAAGTTTTGATTAAAACACGGGTCCTGATTGTAGACAAACGGAACTTGAGGTGGATCACCATTTGACTCAAAAGAGCGAGTTTGGGGTTGTGGAGGACTGTCAGAAGAATTCGAAAGATCATTAATGAATGCATTTACTGATTCAAAACAACATATAGAACAAAATCTATCCGTATAATATCTTCTACACCGCTCACACATACATGGTCGACAAAATATCCGATCATTACTCATCCGATCTTTACAGATACAACAATAGTCAAGCGACGCCATAAGAATTAAACAATAGAAAGGGGTAAGATAAAGAATTAAACGGATAAGAGGATAGAAAAGAATATTTATAGATTTTTCAAATAATACATAAGGAAAATAAATAATAATAAAAATAAGAAAGAAAAATATTTTTGGTAACCGAAAGTCAATAGTGCATGGTAGCTCTCTAGAAAACGCACAAAGAAGCGGAGGAGCGGGTATACGCGAAGCTTTTTAAAAACCTTTTTTCCTTTTGGGTCAAAGTTTGTAGGATCGACTCTCCTTATACCTCTCTTTTAGTTTGTTAACTAAAGATGAGCCAAAACGACAATTAACAAACGGTTATTTTTAATAATAAAAGAAAATAAAATTAGAATTCTAAATTTTTTTTTATTTCTATATTTTTATAATAAGAAGAAAATATTCAAAATAGAAAGCGATAACTTCACGAGGAAGGGTCTTCAAACACTAATCTTTAAACGTAAACACAATAATCGCACACACCTCCCTGGAGCGGCGCCAAAAATTGATTCATCCCGATACATATGTAAGGATAATATCAATAATAGTATAGTAATAAGTATTCCGTAAGGATTT
>BQNB010032668.1:0-37907 GCA_026074375.1 Tanacetum coccineum | reverse complement strand
GTTTTTCCTGATTAGCCTTTTTCCCAGTTAGTTATATGATTAACCATTTGTTCAGACATTTGTTCAATTACATATAGTATCATTGAATCTTGTTGTACAAACGAGTTAGTATCTTGATCAGCTGCCTGTGGTGTTTCTTGGAGATATTAAGAGTACGGAAGGATATTACTATCACTTGTTATCTCATTATATGTAGAATCATCAACAGGTGTTTATCCAAAATGCTGCATTGCTTGTACACTTTGATTGTCCATATCATTTTGATAGGTTACAAAATTTGGTACCTTAGAGAGAACGTCTGAACTGTAGTTTGTAAGATTGGCCATTAAAACTGCTTTAGCAGAAGAGATATCATAACAGTCAGAATCATAGGCATCTAAATCATCAATTTGAAAAGCAGCATTATGAATGATTGTTGGCTGAACATCATGACAATCTGTAATTCCAGGGTCTGCTAGAAATGCCAGCTGCTCCTCATCTAATATTTGACCAGATTCATGTGCTTCAGCCAGCATTCCTTTTTCCTTAAATCATGCGGCATTCCTTGGCCTCTTAGGTTGAGTGCATTACCTAGCCATGTGTCCTTCACCTTGACAATTATAGCATTTAACAACCCTTGCTTGTCAACCTGCATTGTTTGCCCCTGAACTTGTAACATTTCCCTTATTTCCTGTACCGACATAACTATGTACTTGTATCCCTTGAAATTGTTGCACATTGACTCTGCTATCTTGAATAGTGGCCTAATTTCTTGGATTTAAGGAAGTTCTAAGTTAATTTTTGGTTGAAGTGAAGCTTGGGGCAGCTACAACTGACATAAATACACGAACAGCAAGACCTGAGTCAAATTGAGGAAACTCAGTCATTGGTTGATTTGAAATTGGAGCGTCGAAATAAAAATAGGTTTTTGAGGGGAACGATGATGTTTGATGGCTCATTTGAGATTTGAAATTGATGTGTATGGTGGAATAAATGATGTTGAAGGATTTGATTTGTTGTTGTGGAAGATTAGGTGTTTCATACATTGGTGTGTATTATTGAGAAGAGTGAATCGTGTTGAAGGTGATGATGTCTGTTTGGGAGGATATTGTGGAGAGTGTTTGAGAATGTTAGTTTTATTAGGTGAAACGATGTTTGATTGTAGTTTAGCAACTAAGGAAGTTGATCATGGCTCATCTTTTCTCGGCAATAAGCTGGGTTTTCATTTGCATGTGCCTCATGTTGTTGAATACTATGATTACAGTTGATCATAATTGGTAGTATGAAAATCTCTAGCCAACTTCACATACGTTATGAATTTGCTCCATTCTGGGGAGCAGACTTATTTAGAAACTTCAGTATTCACTTGAAACTGGTCTCAATGTCATGTTGAATGATGTGCTGTCATTGATGAGTTGAGCGGAATTACAATAGTATGATTGTACAATGTTTCACCTTCACACGAGTAAAATTATCAATTCGTCATATAGTTTACAACTATCGTTCTTGTATTGAAAATGATTGTTGACTGCATTAAAGCTTTAATCTGTCTCCTATCACTTTGGCACTTTGTGATGATTGACAATAGCCATACAATCTGGAGGTAGTCCTTCAAGAATAATGTGGTAGCTTTAAGATCACAGTTAGCTTGGTGCTTTTCTGAAAGCTGAGAGATCTTCATACTTCTTTTCCTAGTTTTCACCATTCTATTCACAATAGTAAGGCCAGATAAAGAGGACGTTTTCAACTAAGTAAGGAATCATTCTCACGTTCTCCCTAATTCTCTATGTATAGTTCTATACGGCTCTTTTTATGATCCATACATAGTTTTGTCTAACATGGGGGGGGGGGCGTTGTCAGCAGCGGTAATAATCATGAATTCAGCTAAAGCTGTCCTTTTGAATTGACTTAAGAAAAGATAACTTTTTGATCATTCAGTGATTAGAGGGAATTTGTAGTTTAACAGTATGTATTTAATGTGAGAAATATGATTTAAACGAGATTTTAAAATTCTTGATAAAAACGAGAAGATAAGTTAATATTTCACGAGTTTTTTACAAATCAACAGAAGAAAACCGTAATAAATCACTTAGAAGAGATGTATTAATCGCCTAGCAAAAACAATGTATAAAAAATTCTCCCATATCAATGTAAAACTTGTCCCAAATGCAGTGTATAATAGCCCAAGAGAAAGACTGTATAAATCCGTCAAGAGAATGATATTAAATCTCCCAATGAACTGTGGTATAAATCGCCCTGAATAATACGTATAAATCACCTAGACAGAATTGTATAAATCGTAAAGAGAAGAAGTATAAATCGCCCAATAGTAACGATGGTTATAACTCACGCCCAAGGAAGATGTAAAATCACGCCTTAGAAGATAATTCCGTATGATATCGCTGGGCAATAGGAATGATTCCGCCTTATGTATCAGGTATTATAAAATCACCTTATTATTCAGGTTTAAATCACCTAATTCAATAGCGTATTAAATCGCCTAAGTGAAAATCACACAACGTATCTATAAATCGTATAAACCACTACATGTATAAATCGGTCCTTGTTCTGCTTAGAGGTTTTAATCGCCCAAGCTATAAGAATCCGTAAAGACACACTTTTTTGAAGTTTTTGTTTTTATTTTTCTTGTACAACTTCCTATCCTAAGCCTATTAGACCTTTTAAACACAAACTTTATAGTTTTAACACAAAAAATTTAAAATCAAGATTTTGGGACAAAATAAGTTTCGAACAAAAAAATACACTAAAAAGATCAAATTTTTGTTGTTTTTGCTAGGTTTTTTTTGTACAGCTAACTAGAACTAAGATAGTAGAAGCAAAAAAATGTAAACTTTGTGGTTTTTGAACACTCAAAAAGTGAAACTTTTTGAAAATGCTTGTTTACCACACACGAACCAAAGAAAAATGCACACAACTCCTACCAAATCACCCCATGGCTCTTGATACCAATTGAACAATGTATATAATATCGAATCTCAAACCAAATGAATGTAAGAACTAGAGAGAGAGAAAGAAATGGAAGAAAGGTTTCTAGAGAGAGAAAGAAAGAGAGAATATTAGATTAAGATGTGTGTGTGAAAAATGAAACCAACCAACACCCTCTCCAAGCTATGGAAAGGGTATTTATACATCATATGGCCGGTTGGGCCTTAGCTTCTATGGGCTATCCATGGGCTTTGGTCTAACTAGCTTACTAATGCTCCAAAAATTAACTATGGCCTACGAGCTACGTATTCTATGAGTGACCGAGACTTTTCTCGATTTCAAAACATTCTCCACCACATATCTACTATTCATCTTCTTCTTTACAACAATCAAATTTCACATACACACTCTTTCATCTTCACCCTTGATCAATCCACTTCATCAATCCAAGTTACCACACTTTTTTCTCCACCCTTAGATGGAAACTCAAACAAACACAACAAACACACTTTCTCTTCTACCCTTGATCAAGCCACCTCATCAATCCAAAATACCTCATTTTATGCTCAACCCTTGGATTGATCTCTCATCCCAAAAAAACGCAACTTCTCTCACAAACATTCACTTCTCACTCACACAACTAACACAACTCTTTTATCATCCTTGATCTTGCCATATCACCTATCCTACTTACCTCTCTTCTTTACATCCTCACCCTGCACTTCAAACTAAGATCAAGAGGCTCCCTTATGTCACATCATGACAACTCATATACAACCCATTCCTTCTTATCCAACATGTGCTTAAAGATTTTAAATTTTAAATTTCAAATCTTCCCCCTTTCTCTTAAAGTAAAGAATATTCTAAGAAAATTCTCTTGTACTCTAACAAGCTATTTCTCCAAATATTTAGTTGGAATTATTGTCAGTCCCAACCAGCATTGAGTCATAGAACATAGTTAAGAGATACCTCAAAATACCGCATGCTTCATATATTCGCACATTACTAAATCCTAATCTCATGTCTCTTTAACTATGCTATCGATTTGAAACATGTACAGAAATGCTTTTTACCACTTCATAAATGTTTTATCAAATGGCTATTTGAGTTCATTGACCTTGAGTATAAAAATAATTTAAAGGTCATATTGTGAAGTACAATTGGGGGTTTAACAAGTGCGGGCATTTAAAACGCCAAAGTCCCGAAGAAAACAATCTTAGGATTCTAGCGCGCTGGCCACGCGCTGACGCGTGGGCAGCGCGCCAAGTGCAAATTGTTTCTACAATACTTGGGGACTTTGGCCTATAAATACCCACCCTTGGCCTTTGTATTCCTCACCTCTTGCAAATATTCTTTCCTCTCTTTTCTCTCATCTAAGTCTCTAAGTATAACACCTTTGTGTTCTTAATCTTCTCTTCTATCATCTATTAAAGAACACACATCTCCGCTAGAGAGCCACACAAGTACCTAATCCAATACTTAAATGTTTTGTCGAGGGTCTTCTTTCTCATACCCTTTTTTTAGAATCGAGTCTCTAGATTAGTTAGAGACTTGGTTCATCCTTCTATATATTATATTAATCGAGTTGAGATAAGAAGTCTTGTATCCGTGGGATCAAGCCTAGATCATTGAAGATCTAGTTGGGGTTTTGGAAAGCCTCCAAGGGGAAGGCTTTTAGAGTTGATAGGATAAGTCAAATCACGGGTTCTTAGGGGTGAATTACGAGGGTGGTAAACCGTAGGTAGTAACTCTTCTTTGTGAGCGTCGGTTTTTGTTGAAAGTCGATGGAGTTAAATTGTAATACGATTTGTAGTTCACCATAAGGATTATGCTAGTGTAGTATTGGATTCGTGGATTCCGGACATACGAAAGGACTAAACCCCCCTTCCTGAACCAGTATATATCATGGTGTAACTTCTCACTTCTAATCTATTATTTTCTTATTACAAAGTAGATTAGTACACAACTCGGCTCTTTCGAGACTTGAAGTTTTATAAATTTGAAAAAGTCAAGAAAACCATATTCACCTCCTACGGTTCTACAATTGGTATCAGAGCAGCTTACACAAGTTTTCAAGCCTTAAAACCTTCCCGAGAAGTCATTTTAAGTTGAAAACTTCCTTTTCAAAAATACAAAATCCTAACTCTGATTTTTGAAAAAGTTAAGTGAAGATCCATGGTTCAAGAGAACTATATCGAGGGGTGTTATATGCAAAGATCACCTTTGCTAGAACCAAATGGGTTTTGATTTTGTAAAGCCCGCTTTGAGACTTACGTAAAGTCCAAAGATATTGACTTATGGCAAGTCATCCAAAACGGCGATTTCTACTATAAAGTTGAAGACTAAAAAAGAAAGCTAATGAAAGAAATATTGTATGAACTTCTTGAAGATGATTAAAAGAAGAAACTTGGCAAGAACAACGAAGTCAATATGACTCTTTACAATGCTCTAGCCCGTAAAGAGTATGAAAGAGTTTTCATATGTAAAACCACCAAGGAGCTTTGGCATACACTAATCATCACTCACCAAGACAATTCTCAAGTCAAGAATTGCAAGATTGTTCTTCTCACTCAAGAATATGAGAAGTTTTCAATCTCTAATGAAGAAACTATTGATAGCAGGTTCACTTGATTCAACTCTATTATGACTAGTCTCAAATCATTAGATCCTGACTATTCTAGCAAGAATCAAGTTTAAGATAAAGTTTCTCGTGATCTTCCATAAGATGAGAGCCCAATGTGACGGCCAAAAGAAGCAAAGAATTGGCTACTCTTTCCTCTTGGATGACCCTAAATCAGAAAATCTTAAGGTTTATGAAAAGTCTTAGATAATGATGGCGTGGAATCTAAGACCACCAAAAAAGGTGAAATCATTAGCTCTTAAAGCTAAAGTCACTAGGGAACAAACTAGTGATGATAGCGATAGTCAAGGAGGAAGTGACGAAGACATTGATGAAGAAGAAGCCGAGGCATTTAATTTGTTGGCTAGGAACTTCCGCAAGTTCTTCCGTAAGGGTAATCGATTCGTACATGGAAATGGATTTAGTAATGGCGGTAATCGATTTGGTAAAGGCCGCGGTGATAGCTTTGAGAACAAAGGTGGTGAAAGCTCAAAGAAAAAAGGAGCTTGCTAAAATTGCGGGATAGAAGGCCACTTTGCTAGTGAGTATAGAGAGCCGAAGGAGAACAAGGCTTTTATTGGAGGAGCATGGAGCGATAGTGAAAGGACTAACGACAAACATTCACATGACGGTAACAAGTCTCATGGCGACCGACTCACAACATTAGTATACCAAACCAACTAGTTTCTAATATAATTAAAATTAATTATTTGTAAAAGGAGAATGAGGAACTCCTAAAGTTTAACAAAGATTTTACTAAAACTTTTGAAAAAATTTTAAAAGAAAAACGTGTTCTCGAAGATAAGAAGTCAAAACTTTCAAGTAAAATAAATGATCTTGAAATTGAAGTAAAGAAAATTTTTAATGATAAGGAGGTGGTTGAACCTTGTCAAAAGTGTGTTGAACTCACACAAGAGGTTGACTCTTTAAAGAGAATAGTTCAAGCTTTCACAGCACAACAGCTTGATTCTTTTTGCAAAATTCAAATAAAGTTTAGGCATTGCTTTGGACGACATGCTACGGGGGGGGCGAGATGCTCAAAAAATACATCCCATGCTAAGGAAGGTCTTGATTTCTAAAATATGATAAAACCACTTCTGTAAGTCCAAACAAACCAATAGTGTTTGTAAAAGAAAGTCAAAATCAAAATTCCTCAAAAACCTTTGTTAAACCAATAGTACCTCAAATCACTTTGCAACACTCGAGGTTCCCAAAGCACACCATTGCAAAGAGTGGAAACTAATACATCACCGGAGTTACATAATGGACTTAGATACACACAACCTAAAGTTAACCCTAGACATCTCCTACCCACACCAAATATAAGATCTTCAAACTCATATCACCAAAGACCTTCTTTTCAAACAATCATTCTTCAGAAAGAAAAAACTTTCACAAAAACCAAAGGTCTTTATATCATCAACCTAGCACCTTCTAAAGGAGAGAAAACTACTACCTAAATCAAAGGCTAAAAACACCTTGGAGTGTTGGACCTAACTTTCAAAACTCCCATGATTTTTAAAACAATCCTTGGTTCGCGTTCTTAAGGTACGACCTACATAAACTATGTGCTTTACTACAAGACCCAAGAATGGTTAACTTGGGCACCATATTTACTAACCGCAATGGACCCATAAAACAATGGGTACGACGACCTTGAATTCATATTTACTTATAGGTGTATCTTAAATGCTATCTACTACCGGATGATTTAATTATGGATAGTGGTTGCACTAAGTACATGACCGGGAATAGAAGATTGTTTACTTCGTACAAGGAGTATGATGATGGACATGTCGTATTTGGGAGCAACCTAAAGGGTAATGTCGTCGGTGGATATAATATTACTTATGACTTTATCACAATTACCAATGTTGAGCATGTTAGTGGTCTAGCTTTTAACTTGATTATTGTAGGTCAATTATGTGATGATGATTGCGTAGTTAGCTTTACTAAAGTAGATTGTACTATTAGTAAAAATGGTAAAATGCTAGCTAAAGGACATAGAAGAAATGATGTATATACTTTCAAATTAGGAGATAACTCCAAACAACAAATTTGTCTTGCATCCGTGGTGGATAACTCAATGCTTTGGCATAGGAGGTTAGGTCACGCCAATATGAGGTTAGTTCAAAACTTAGCTTCCAATGAGCTAGTAAGAAACCTACCTAAGTGAGCTTTGAAAGACATTTTTGTGATACATGTGGTCTAAAGAGTCAAGGTAATACAAACAATAGGACTAGGAATGAAGTGTCAACTAGTAGGGTTTTAGAGTTGTTACACTTAGATTTGTTTGGTCCATCTCCAATTTAAAGTTACAGAGGGAACTTCTACACTTTAATGATTGTTGATGATCACTCAAACTACATTTGGGTTGTGTTTGTAGAGTCTAAGGAAAATGTCTTAGAAAAGTTTAAAATATTGTGTAAAAAGCTTGAAAACTTACATGATTATTCTATTGTTCAATTGTAACAAATCATAGTAGTGAATTTGATAAATTGCAATTTAGGATCTTTTGTGAACAACATGGAATGTCTTATAACTTGTCGGGACCGTTCACTTCTCAATCGAGTGAGATTGTTAAAAGAACGCATCGCAAGTTAAGAAAGATGAGTCGTGCAATGTTAACCGAGCAATCCATTCCACAAAAGTTTTGGTGTCATGAATTAGATATGGCAACTTACATATTTAATAGGGTTTATATTAGAACATTCATTAATAAAACACCCTACGAAATCCTTAGAAATAAGAAGCCATCATTAGAGTACTTTAAGGTCTTTGGTTGTAAAGTATTTATAATTAACACTAAAGTACATCTCACCAAGTTTGACCCAAAGTCATACGAAGGTGTGTTTTTAGGATACTCTCAAACTAGTAAAACATATATAGTGCTTAACAAGGAAACAATGAGAATTGAGGAATCTCTCAATGTTACCTTTGATGAGAGCTTGCCCGAACCCAAGTCATCTTCTTTGGTAGAAGATGATAGGATCAATGAACCCATAGTTCAAGATCTCAATGGGTCATCGTCATTACAAGTTAATGTATCAGATGAAGGCTATCCTAAGAGTCTAAAAGAAGCTAGAGGACACCCAATAGAACAAGTAATTGGTGAGTTAAATGAGAGAAAACTTAGGTCTAAGTCTAAACAAGCTTAGAATTTTTGCATGACATTTTCCAAAGTCCAAACTGCATAAGTCTAGTTGAGGGTGTTCATGGTTGACATGCTCCATGGGATATTGATGTGAGTGTGTGAGGGTCAAAAATAATAATAAAAGTTTAGAGGTCATTTGTATACCCCTTTAGAGATATTTGTGCTCTTAGAGCTTATGTGCTTATGTGCTATGTGTTAGGACTTATGTGAAAGGCATGAAAGTTGAGCAACATTGTTGTTTTAACAAGAGGAAGAATAGATGTCAATACATTATTCAAACTATGGTTGACATATCTCAGATTCTAAATGTCAAACTTATGTGCTATGAACAAGAAATTTGATCTATATCTTGTCAATATTGTGGTAATCACCGCCTCACATATTTAATTATGTGAAATTAACTTATTCAGAACATTGCATGCTCTATTACCCATGATAGACATGAAAGATTTGTTGGACAAATTCAGTGACAAAATCACCTCGGATCACAACTCACCTTGTGTTGAAAATGTTGTATTTGTGTTAACTTGCTCATCTTATGTGTTGATATGTTAGATTTGTGTCAACTTGCTCATTTTATGTGTTGATCGCATGATATGTATATTAGGGTATAAAAGAAAATAAAAGAACTTTATGTAAACATACAAACTACTCACGTAGTTAAAGAGAATTCTTTTGAAATTGAATTCGGTATGACATTGCATAACATACTAAAATACACAAAGAATAAACATGATAATATAGTCTTCTCATCCGAGAAACTATGAAATTAATTCACCATACACTACGATAATTAATATTATCAATGTTGACACAACACATCAACCATAAGTTCGAGAAATTATACTTAGCAACACTATGCTATTGTATAATGAATTATGTGTCCAATATGTGTAAAATATCCATGAAGGATTAAAATGAACATCAAACTAGGCATGATAACTTGGACCACTTATCCGAGATTCTAAGTATTTTCCTTGTAACACAATGAAAATAAAGCTATCATTTCCAAAAATCTAAAATGGTGATTAAGGATCTCTACACAACAAACTACAATGGAAGTATCATGCATGGACAATCTTTGGTATATGCATGCATACTTGTAGGAACTAGCTTGTGTAACTAAATCATCCAACCTTAATTAATAATCTTAATATATTAAGACAAATCACTAAATTCAACAATGCATGATTATAGTTTTAACTAAGGCTTCTAATCACCGTGACACAATGCTTTTCCTAACATCACTAATTTCCTTCATACAATCATTTCTACCATACCCAAAGAAACAAAGTACATGGCTGTAGGATCGTTTAATTCATAACACGAGTGATGATTCTTGTGATTGGGCTAGTTTCTAGAGAGAGAAACACATGAGAGGGATTTTCTAGTGAGAGAAAATGTGTTTAATAAGAAAAGTGAAAATGACTAGCTTGCCTCTTCCAAAGTTGGAAGAGGCTTATATAGTTTTTACAAGATACCAGGTATTAGTACCTGGTATGTGCTTAATTACACATACCTTTTACCTTTAAAAACGAGCTAAAATAACCAAAAACGGACTTAAAATGCCAAATATACGCTTGTTTTGCTAATTGTATTGTGCAGGAACGGATATCTAAGAAAAAGACGAAAAACGAAGCCAAAACGACAAAACCGGACTCGGAATGGAAAAGTAGGAAAAGACAAAGTCAAAGTCCAAGCCCAAGCCTGAAAAAGTCAACCCAAGTCAACCCCGAAGCCAAAAGTCAAGAAATATAAGTTTAGGGACTAGACTTGTAAATCCCTAAACTTATATTTATAAAAGAAATTAAGAGGAAAAGAATGAAAAAAGAAAGGGGCCCCAAACCTACCATTTGGCAAAGGTTGTACTACCAAGGGGCAAAGCTGCCAACTCCCCTAACTTATAGCCATAAGGACGAGTGGTGCAATTGGTGATATAACTCTTGGGGACTTGTTTTGCCAAGTCCCCAAAAGTTTTACAACACAAGGACCATGGATGCAAAGTAACATATCACTTTGGAGGACCAACCCTGCTGCCATCCATCCATAAACCTACAACTTTTCACCCCCGCCAACCGTCCACCCCCTAAACCTTTTCAATAACTAGTTTTCTCCCCTGCCAAATTTCCTCCCCCCAAACAACTCACCGGGGTTTCTCCACCCCCATATTACCCTCAACCCAAACCACCCCAGTGGATTTTAAGCCCCCTCCTCCTCCACTAAACTTTCCCAGCTGTAAAGAAAAATTCTTCCAATTGCAATCCACAACTCCCAGCATGATTCAACGGCTCGTGGCTTCGTAAGAAACCACAAGAAAGATTGGAAGGCCAAGGAATGTTTTGCTCTTGCACTCACAAAACAAACACACTTGTGTTTGCGTGTCTACAAGAAAGCACAAAGGGAGAAGACATAAAAGCCTAGTCGTTTTTTTCCTATATAAACGAATGTAAAGGCCATTTGTGGGCTGCAAAAGAGTTTTAAGTTAGGTTTACAAGTACTTTTTTAGTTTTTAAGTAAGTTTTTTTTAAGTTTAAAGTCCTTATATATACGTGTACTTTGGTTGAATGAAATTGAGTTAAGTTTTTGTTTTACTTGTGTTCTAAGTCACAATTGTGTCTTTTTAAAAAAGTCTTTAATCTCTTCATTTTAACAATCTTTAACATTCTGTTTTAAAAAACACTTTCAAAAAGAGAAATTCAAGGATAAGTGACAAGAGTACTGTTGATAAAAAAGCTTGATGAATAAGCTGATGTGTGGATGGCTTATTTGGGTTTTCAGCTTAGTTATTTAGCTTATATAAGCAAGGTTAGGAAATTTAGAGCTTAATTAGGTCTTCAAAGGATCCTTTATGATCAAAGGATCAAAGGTAAAATTTCTTTCAAATTTTGCTTATTACTGTAGCACAGCCTTATTTAGCTTATTTTATCAGCTTATTGAAACTTTTTAATGCTTATTATTGTTTATTTAATGTTTAAGGTTATGTTTTTAAAGCTCTTTACTTCATTTTCATTTCAAGTTATCTAAAACTAACTAACTAGCCAAAAATAATAAAGCTTTGTACTAGTCACTAGCGTTATCATCAAATTTAAGAGCTTATTTGTTTTTCTTTTTATCTTTTTTATGTCTTAAATAGCTTAAGTAATATTAGTCTATTTAAAACTTCAGTAAAAATTAGCTTTTATAGGTTTTAAAAATCCTTTTTAAGAATTAAGGGAGTGTTTGGGTCAACACTCAAAACGGGTCAAAATTGTCTTGTGTTTGGGTTGAGGTCATTTAGTTAGTTTAAGCTTAATTTTTTATTAAGCTTGTATTAAAGCAGTTTTTGAAAGTTTTTAAGTTAAGAGAAATTGTTTTTCAAAGCCTTTTCCAAGCCAAACTTTGAAACAGTAGGTTTTAATACACACGCAACACAATGCTTATTTAGTTAAGCACTTGGGGATTTTGAGTTAAGGGTTCAAAAAAGTGTCGTGTTTTAAGTGTGTCAAAACAAGCTGCTAACACACTTGGTGCACTTTGAATTGTAAAGAGTCCCAAAACAGAAGCCCATTTTTAAGTGTAAAATTTTTAAATCTGAAAAGATCCTTTTTCTTAAAAGTAAAATTCACAAAGTTTTAAAAATAGGTTTTTATTATAAGTCAAAGATTGGTGCATAAGTCCACTTGCCTAGGGCCACAAGCTGTTTAAGCTTAATTTTCAATTTTGAGCTTATTGATTGACAGGAAGCTTTTAAAAAGCTGTCAATAAGCCCCAAGTATATTAGCTTTATCTCCCCTGGAGCGAAAGGGGATATTTTAAAGCCATCTTTTCTAAGCTTTAAGATACTAAAGCCCAAGTTTCCTTAGCTTATTTGAGAGCCCATAAATCTCTTAGTCAAAGCCTGTAAACTTTCAGCCCTTGGAGCAAGCTTTTTAGATACTTATTTTTAAAAGCCTCAACTTGCCTTTTGACAGTTTTTTGATCAAGCTTAGGTAGGGACAGTAAATGCTTTAATTTTTCCCAACATCCTTGCTTATTCATCAGCTTATGTCATAAGCTTCCATTTGTGCCTTATTGCTTATCTAATATCTAGGATAGGTATAGTTAGATTTGTTAAGCTTATTTGCCTAATTTGACCCTTTTCCTTAGCTTATTATTTTGTTCCCAAAGTTTTAGCCTTTAGTCTCTTAATCTTTTTCAGCTTGATTTAGCTTCTTTCAAACATAAGCTTTATTCCAGCTATATTTTAGTTTAAGCGACTTAGCCCTTTTATGCTTATTTAGGAATAGAGTTTAGTCCCCTTTAGCTTAATTTTGTCTTAGACTTAGCTTATTTATCCTTATAAGCAAAATGACTTAGAAAAATTTAGCCTTAAGCTCTTTGTAAGCATTCTGTCGACTTTTAAGCTGATTTTTCAGCTTATTTAGAGCTTTTCAGCAAAACTTGTAGTTGACAAAGTTGTTAAGCCCCACGAGCTTAACAACTTTGCTTCACAAAGTTTTTTTCAAAAAAAAAGGGGGAAAGACAAGGGAACCGGGTGAGCAAGACTCGAACCCGGTACCCCTCGATACAGTCCCCCTTTTTACACACTTATACCGCTGCGCCCTTGGGTCTTTTTCGTTAAAGACTCAAGGGCTTTGTTACTTATACTCATTTTTGGCTTTTAAGCCATTAAGCTGTTAACAGCTTATTGAGGGCTTATTTATAAGCCAACTTTGTGTTTTTTATTTTTCGTAGGATTTTTATAGTATAAAGTATTTTTAGTAAAATTTTCAGAATTTTTCGAAGTCATTTAATATTTTTTTATAATTATAATTTTTTTTTTTTTATTTAGGTTAAAAGTTTAAAAGACATCATAAAAAAATACAAAAATTATCAAAAAAATATTTTTCTTTTTTAGAAAATTTTATTTTGTCATATAGTTTGTAGGAAAAATATAAAACTTTTCATAGGGTCATTTTTACAACTTTTCATTTTTTAAAGAGCGGTCCGGGTACGGGATTTTGTCTTGACTCGTTTTTGGGTCAAACGAACTCCGTTTTCGGTCTAGTCTTTTTCATTCTTCGTTATTTGTTCCCTAGAGTAGTTTAGAAGCAAAAATTTCTTCGTAGGGTTAATTTTGAAGATTTTAGGTTTTTCCCCCTTTGTTCGGGATTCGTGCTCTCGTTTTCTAGTTTAATTTCATAATTTCTAGGTTTTTCTTAAACGTTTTTGTTTGTTATTATCTAATTTGACTTTTCCACACTCTCAAACCAATTCTCTCCTTCAAACTCAAATCTTCGACTGTATCGATTTTCCAGTCCAGCCTCGTTGGGGATAAACGACCCGGGAACACTCTATACTACTTCTCGGTTTTATTGACTTTGTTTCCAGACTATTCTTACTATATATATCCTATATTTTATTATATATTATATATATTTTAAGGTGTAGTTTGGAAGCGATCAATTTTTGGCGCCGTTGCCGGGGAGGCTGTGATACCGATTTTCGTTACGTTTGACAAATTGTGTTTGAATCTGTGAATATTTTCTTTTATAAAAAACATATAAAATACAAAAATATTTTTCATTTTCTTTTATTAGTATAATTATCAGATAAAAACCAAAGAAAAACCAAAAATATAAAAACATTGTCCATAAAAAAAAAAAAAATAAAAATAAAATTCACAAATTGGTAAAATACCAAAATATAATATTCTCAACTGAGGTATTATCATAATAACTTCCGGTGAACTTGTTGGTTCCCAATTCGAACAAAAGATTTAAAAACTTGCCATTTGTGTCTCTTACGACGAACGGCTCACCTTGAAAAGTTAAACAAACTATAAAGTGGGTATAAGGAGGGTTGTTCCGAGGAACTACGACCCGAAAGGAGAAATAAGCTTCGCGCTATTCCTACTCCTCCGCTCACCTGTGCGTTTATCTTTTTGAGAGCTACCGTGAAGTAAGTAGATATTTGGTTTAATGTTGCCTTATCACATTGTCCCGTTAAAATCAATTGTGAATAAATAATTAAAATCCAAAAAATTAGTGAGTAGAGTTTTACTTTTTTATATTTCTAATTGTGCAGCGCACACGTTCTCAAGCACTTAGACGCGACAAACCACAAGTCAGACAACCTTTTGTGAAATCACCAAATCGTTGAGAAACCAAATTAACAAACAAAGAAACTTTCAAACCTCGCCATAGTTAACGATGGAGGATCGATAATCGAGACTATGCGGCAATTGCTGGCGAAGCACCCCACAACGAGGGTTACGAGATGCGAGTTCAGACATGTTGTTTCCCCCGAAATTACAACCAAAAGCGAACAAGCAATAAACTTTGAGGGATCAAGCATAGGTCCAACTTAATCTTTGTTCAAAAGAACAAGAAATATACCCAAAGCAATTTTTTTTTTTTTAGGACAGCGGGGAGCGCATAAAGAAGCCCAACCGCGTGGAGCCGGATCGCACCCCACGTAAAAGGGAGGGACAATGCCGGCCACCAACTAAGGAGAGAGAAATCCGATATTTCAACAATATCACGTTCAACGATGGGAAGTCCCCGAACGTCCCGAATACGTCGGTGAAGCTTCTCTTTTCCCCAATTTCCCTCGAGGGAGCAGCCCGGATTTGGCTTGAAAAAGGCCCCCTCGAGTCGATTCTTACAAATGCGGATGGATCTTGTGTCAAAATTCACAAATTAACAAAATATTACTTCCCCCCTAGCCCTCCCCTCTAAAACGACAAATCCAGAAAAATTGAAATCACGAGATTTTCAGCAAAAATTTTGATGAGAAACGTTTTACAGAGGGCATGGGACCAACATGATTCAAATGATCTTCTTAGAGGGATGCCCCCCAATCATGGGTATTCACAGAATTGATCAAAAAACTACGAATACACGAGACAAATGACACAAATTCCTAAATAGAAAAGCTAAAAATTGCCCGTAACTTCCAAAGATCAAGATTTCATTGAACTCCGGCTGCTGCGGGTGGTAACCTTATTTTGGATAAAATGCCTCGAGAATATCCGTAAAAATCATCGAGAGCAAATCCAAAAGTTTCGTCAATCAACTAAGCAAACCAGATTATCTCCATCTCTCAAAAAAAAACAACAAAAAAAGATAACGAAAGCAACGAAGGAAGAACAACGACAAAAAACTAAACGGAGGAAGGAGGAAAGAAGAGATAATGGATTTCCTTCATGATTAAGATATTTGGATTTGACTCTCGATGTTTGTTAGGCATTCTCGAGGCATTTTTAGTCCAATAAGTTACCACCCGCAGCGGATTTGCAATGAATCCTGAGCCATTGAATTTAGGGCATGATAGAAATGTATTCGAGTTGATGCAATTCTGAAAACTCATGAATGCGGGCATCCTCTATGAAGATCTTTTGAATCGAGTCCCATGCCTCGTAAACGTCTCATCAAATTTTTGCTGAAAATCTCGTGATTTCATTTCTGAGATTTTCGTTTTAGAGGAGGGTAGAATTTGTTAAGGAATTTTGGACACAAGATCTCCATGTAAGAATCGATCGAGGGCTCTTTTTACAAGCCAAATCCGGGCAGCTCCCCGAGGGAAAATGGGAAAAGCATAAGCTTAACGCGACTATTTCGGGACGTTCGATGAACTTCATCGTATAAGATGATCCTTGTGAAAATCGGATGTGGGCATGTGGGGACTTCTTTAATCGTGCCAAAAAATTGCTTGTTTTGAACAAGATTAAGTAGACTCATGCTTGATCTCAAAGTTGTTCGCTAAAGGTAATTTCGGGAAAACAACGATCGCAACCTCGTAACCGCTCGTGGGGTGCTTCGAGCAATTGCGCCATAGTTCGAATTATCCGTCCATCGTAACTATGGAGGAATTGAAAGTATCTTCTTCTGATTGTTTATTTTTGGTTTTCTCAAGAATTTGGTGATCAACAAAAGTTGTCGGACTTGTGTTTGTCCGACGTCTACGTGCTTGGAGAACGAGTTGCGCATTGCACAAAATAGAAATATAAAAAAGAAAATCTACACTAATTCTTTTTGGATTTTCAATTATTTTTCACAATGATTTTAACAGGACAATGAATAGACAACTTAAACCAAATAATCTACTTACTTCACGGTAGCTCTCAAAAAGATAAACGCACAGGTGAGCGGAGGAGTAGGAATAGCGCGAAGCTTATTTCTCCTTTCGGGTCGTAGTTCCTTGGAACAACCCTCCTTATACCCACTTTATAGTTTGTTTAACTTTTCAAGGTGAGCCGTACGTCGTAAGAGACACAAATGGCAAGTTTTTAAATCTTTTGTTCGAGTTGGGACGCAACAGTTCACCGGAAGTTATTAATGATAATACCTCATTGAGAATATTATATATTTGGTAATTTACCAATTTGTGCATTTTATTGTATTTTTTAATTTTTTTTATGGACAATGTTTTTATATTTTTTTGGTTTTTCTTTGGTTTTTTTATCTGATAATTATACTAATAAAAGAAAATGAAAAATATTTTTGTATTTTTTTTATGTTTTTTATAAAAGAAAATATTCACAGATTCAAACACAAAATGTCAAACGTAACGAAAATCGGTATCACAGCCTCCCCGGCAACGGCGCCAAAAATTGATCGCTTCCAAACTACACCTTAAAATATATATAATATATAATAAAATATAAAATATATATAGTTAGGCTAGTCTGGAAACAAAGTCAATAAAACCGAGAAGTAGTATAGAATTTTCCCGGGTCGTTAATTCCCCAACGAGGCTGTTCTGGAAGATCGGTACAGTCGAAGATTTGAGTTTGAAGGAGAGAATTGGTTTGAGAGTGTGGAAAAGTCAAATTAGATAATAATAAACAAAAACGTTTAAGAAAAACCTAAAAATTATCAAAATTAAACTAGAAAACGAAGCGACAATCCGAACAATAGGGAAAAACCTAAAATCTTCAAAATAACCCTATGAAGAGAAAGTTTTGCCTTCAAACTACTCTACTCTAGGGAAACAAATAACAAGATGAACAAAGACTAGACCGAAAGCGGAGTCCGTTAGACTCAAAAACGAGTCAAGACAAAATCCCGCACCCGGACCGCTCTTTAAAAAATGAAAAGTTGTAAAAATGACCCTATGAAAAGTTTTATATTTTTCCTACAAACTATATGACAAAATAAAATTTTCTAAAAAAGAAAAATATTTTTTTTGATAATTTTTGTATTTTTTATGAATTTTTTAAACTTTTAACTAAATTAAATTATAAAAAATATTAAAATGACTTCCGAAAAATTCAGAAAATTTTTTACTAAAAAATACTTTAATACTATAAAATCCTAAAAGAAAAAATAAAAACACAAAGTTGGCTTATAAATAAGCCCTCAATAAGCTGTTAACAGCTTAATGGCTTAAAAGCCAAAAATGAGTATAAGTAACAAAGCCCTTGAGTCTTTAACGAAAAAGACCCAAGGGCGCAGCGGTATAAGTGTGTAAAAAGGGGGACTGTATCGAGGGGTACCGGGTTCGAGTCTTGCTCACCCGGTTCCCTTGTCTTTCCCCCTTTTTTTTTGAAAAAAACTTTGTGAAGCAAAGTTGTTAAGCTCGTGGGGCTTAACAACTTTGTCAACTACAAGTTTTGCTGAAAAGCTCTAAATAAGCTGAAAAACAGCTTAAAAGTCGACAGAATGCTTACAAAGAGCTTAAGGCTAAATTTTTCTAAGTCATTTTGCTTATGAGGATAAATAAGCTAAGTCTAAGACAAAATTAAGCTAAAGGGGACTAAACTTATCCTAAATAAGCAATAAAAGGGCTAAGTGCTTAAACTAAATAAGCTGGAAAAAGCTTATGTTTGACAGAAAGCTAAATCAAGCTTAAAGAGGCTAAAAGCTAAACCTTTTGGACAAATAAGCTAAGAAAAGGGCAAATAAGCTTAACAACTAACTATACCTATCCTAGATAAGCAATAAGAGCACAAATGAGCTTATGACATAAGCTGAATAAGCAAGAGTGAAAAATAAGCAGTCCCTACACCTAAGCTTGAACAAAAACAGTCAAAAGGCAAGTTGAGGCTTAAAAATAAGCTATCTAAAAAGCTTGCTAAGGGCTGAAAGTTTACAGGCTTGACTAAGAGCTTATGGGCTCTCAAAATAAGCTAAGAACTTGGGCTTTAGTACTCTTAAAGCTTAAGAAAAGATGGCTTAAAATCTCCCCTTTGCACCAGGGGAGATTAAAGCTAATAACTAGGGGCTTATTTGACAGCTTTTTAAAAGCTGTCAAATAAGCTCAAAATTGAAAAATAAGCTTAAACAGCTTGAGTGCCCTAGCAAATGGACTTATGCACCAATTTTTGACTTCTAAAAACCATTAAAACTTGCTGAATTTTACTTTTGAAAAAGGCTTTTCAGATTTAAAAAATTTTACACTTAAAAACTTGGGCTGTTTTGACTTAACAAGTCAAAGTGCACCAGTGTGTTACAGCTTGTTTTGACACACTAAAACACACACTTTTTTGAACCTTAACTCAAAATCCCAAGTGCTTAACTAAATAAGCACTTGTGGTGTTTCTTAAAACCACAGTTTCAAAGTTGGCTTGGAAAAGCTTTGAAAAACAAATTTTAAACTTAAAAACTTTCAAAAACAGCTTAATACCAGCTTAAAACTTAAGCTAAAACTAGCTTGAATGGACCTAAACCCAAAACACAAGCCTATTTGACACCCGTTTTGAGTGTTGACCCAAACACTCCCTTAATTTTTAAAAAGGACTTTTAAAACCTATAAAAGCTAATTTTTACTGAAGTTTTAAATAGACTAATATTACTTAAGCTATTTAAGACATAAAAAAGATAAAAAGAAAAACAAATAAGCACTTAAATTTGATGATAAGCTAGTGACAGTACAAGCTTATTTTTGGCAGTTTTAGATAACTTGAATGAAAATGAAGTAAAGAGCATTAAAAACATACTTAAACATTAAATAACACTAATAAGCATAAAAAGATATCAATAAGCTGAAAAATAAGCTAAATAAGCTGTGCTACAGTAATAAGCAAAATTTGAAAGAAATTTTACCTTTGATCCTTTGATCATAAAGGATCCTTTGAAGACCTAATTAAGCTCTAAATTTCCTACCCTTAGCTTATAATTAAGCTAAAACTAAGCTGAAAACCCAATAAGCCATCCACATCAGCTTATTCATCCAAGCTTTTTAATCCAACAGTAACTTGCTTCTTTTCTTGAATTTCCTTAAAGTGTTTTTAAAAACAGAATATAAAGATGGTTTAAATGAAGAGATTAAAGACTTTAAAAAGACAATTGTGACTTAGAACACAAGTAAAACAAACTTAACTCAATTTCATTCAACCAAAGTACACGTACAAAGAACTTTAAACTTAAAAAAAACTTAACTTAAAACTAAAAAGCTACTTGTAAAACTAACTTAAAAACTCTTTTGCAGCCACAATGGCTTTACATTCGTTTATATAGGAAAAAAACGACTAGGCTTTTATGTCTTCTCCCTTTGTGCTTTCTTGTAGACACGCAAACACAAGTGTGTTTGTTTTGTGAGAGCAAAGAGCAAACAATCCTGGCCTTCAATCTTTCTTGGGTTTCCTTAGAAGCCATCCGAGCCGTTGAATCATGCTTGGGGAGTTGTGGGATTGCCAACTTGGAAATCTTACAGCTGGGAAAGTTTAGTGGAGGAGGAGGGGGCTTAAAATCCATGGGGTGGTTTGGGTTGCAGGGTAAAATGGGGGTGGAGAAACCCGTGAGTTGTGTTGGGGGGGAATTTGGGCGGGAAAACTAGTTATGAAAAGGTTAGGGGGTGACAGCTTGTAGGTTTATGGAGTTGGCAGGGTTGGTCCTCCAAAGTGATATGTTACTTTGCATCCATGGTCCTTGTGTTGTAAAACTTTTGGGGACTTGGCAAAACAAGCCCCCAAGAGTTATATCACCAATTGTACCACTCGTCCTTATGGCTATAAGTTAGGGGAGTTGGCAGCTTTGCCCCTTGGAGTACAACTTTGCCAAATTGGCAGTTTGGCCCTTCTCTTCTTTTCCTCTTAATTTCTTTTATAAATATAAGTTTAGGGATTTACAAGTCTAGTCCCTAAACTTATATTTCTTGACTTTTGGCTTCGGGGTTGACTTAGTTGACTTTTTCCAGGCTTGGGCTTGGACTTGACTTTGTCTTTCCAACTTTTCCATTCCGATCCGGTTGTCGTTTTTGGCCTTCGTTTTTTTCGGTCTTTTCTTAAGATATCCGTTCCTGACTGCACAATAGCAATTAGCAAAACAAGCGTATATTTGGCATATTTAAGGTCCGTTTTTTTGGTTAGTTTTTAGAGCTCGTTTTTTAAAGTAAAAGGTATGTTGTAATTAGAGCACAAAACCGGGTTCTAATACCCGGTATTTTGTAAAAACTATATAAGCCTCTTCCAACTTTGGAAGAGGCAAGCTAGTCATTTTCACTTTTCTTATTAAACACATTTTCTCTCACTAGAAAATCTCTCTCATGTGTTTCTCTCTCTAGAAACTAGCCCAATCACAAGAATCATCACCCGTGTTATGAATTAAACGATCCTACAGCCATGTACTTTGTTTCTTTAGGTGTGGTAGAAATGATTGTATGAAGGAAATTAGTGATGTTAGGAAAAGCATGTGTCCCATGGTGATCGAATCCTTAGAAAAAACTATAATCAGTAAATGTTTAATTTAGTGATTTGTCTTAATATATTGAGATTATTAATTAAGGTTGGATGATTTAGTTACACAAAGCTAAGTTCCTCACAAGTATGCATGCCATATACCAAAGATTGTCCATAGCATGATACTTTCATTGTATTTTGTTGTGTAGTGATCCTTAATCACTATTTTAGATTTTTAGAAATGATAGCTTTATTTTCATTGTGTTACAAGGAAAATACTTAGAATCTCGGATGAGTGGTCCAAGTTATCATGCCTAGTTTAATGTTCATTTTAATCCTTCATGGATATTTTACACATATTGGACACATAATTCATTATACAATAGCATAGTGTTGCTAAGTATAATTTCTCGAACTTATGGTTGATGTGTTGTGTCAACATTGATAATATTAATTACCGTAGTGTATGGTGAATTAATTTCATAGTTTCTCGGATGAGAAGACTATATTACGTTTATTCTTTAGATTTTTGTATGTTATGCAATGTCAAAACCGAATTCAATTCAAAAGAATTACTCATCATTAACTACGTCCTAGTAGTGTTGTATGTTTTACATAAAGTTCTTTTATTTTCTTTTATACCCTAATATACATATCATGCGATCAACACATAAAATGAGCAAGTTGACACAAATCTAACATTTTCAACACAAGGATGAGCTGTGATCCAAGTGATTTTGTTAATGAATTTAAGGATGAGCTGTGATCCAAAGTGATTTTGTCAATGAATTTATCTATTTAATCTTTCATGCCCATCATGGGGAATGGAACATGCAATGTTGTGAATAAGTCGATTTCACATATTTAAATATGTGAAGCGATGATTATTACAATATTGACAAACTTAAGATCACAATTCGTGTTCAAAAGCACATAAGTTAGACATGGTAGATCCGAGATAATGTTCAACCATAGTTTTTGATAATGTATTGACAGTCCTAACCTTTATGTTTACCCCCCAGTTAAACAACAATGTTGCTTAACTTCCATGCCTTTCACATAAATCCTAGCACATAAGCTCTAAGAGTACAAATATATCTAATAGGGTATGCAAACGACCTATAGACTTCTACTCTTATTTTTGACCCCTCACTCACTCAAATCAATATCATATGGTGCATGTTAACCATGAACAACCTCAAAAAGATACGTGTAATAATGGATTAAAGAGGAAATGTTATTCAAACATTAGAAGCTTGTTTAGTCTTAGACCTAAGTGTCCTCTTATTCAATTTACAAATTACTTGTTCTATTGGGTGACCTCTAGCTTCTTTTAAACTTTTAGGATAGCATTCATCTGAAACATTAACTTGTAATGACGACGACCCATTAAGATCTTAAACTATGGGTTCATTGATCCTATCATATTCTATCAAAAAGGATGACTTGGGTTCGAGCAAGCTCTCATCAAAGGTAACATTGAGAGATTCCTCAATTCTCATTGTTTCTTTGTTAAGCGTTATGTATGCTTTACTAGATTGAGAGTATGCTAAAAATACACCTTCGTATGACTTTGGGTCAAACTTGGTGAGATGTACTTTAGTGTTAAGTATAAATACTTTACAACCAAAGACCCTAAAGTACTCTAATGATGGCTTCCTATTTCTAAGGATTCATAGGGTGTTCTTATTAATGATTTTTCTATGTATAGACACTATTGAGTATGTATGTTGGCCAAATCTAACTGCATGACATGCCAAAACTTTTAGGTGGAATGCCGGTGCAACCTCCGATGAGTCGGGCTCCTGGATTTTGAAGGAGTCCACAGCCCAAGCTAGCGGGTCTCCATGCGATGATATAGACGTATATGTAACCTCGGATGATGCCGAATCCGATGACATGACTGTATCTGTAACACTCAAACAGAGTTTACATTAGTACATATATAAGACCGATAATAATATACTTAATATATTATAAACACGTATAAGAACCATGCAGCATCTAGTATAACCAACTAATGCAACTCGATAGTGTATGTCATGTATGCATCTAGTACAATTACTAATGCAAACAACTAGTATATGTATGTCCCGTGAAAACCTTTTGTATGATGCAATGTTTGAAAACGGTTATAGTCCAAGTAAAAACATTTGACCTGGTTCTCTATAACCTTGGCTCTGATACCACTCTGTAACACCCCCAAATTGGGTCGCAGCGGAATAATGTGTATCCGGGAGCGTTACATTACAGATCAATAGCACAAGATATGAGAACGACCTCAAAAAGAGTCGTTTAAAATATGATACATTGGATTTATTGAAATTGTTTGATGCAAAGCACGCAGGCTTAAATAGTTCAACATTTGAAATAAAGATTCTAGATCATAACAATCGTCCCGAAATATAATGACTCCAAATCTTTATGCAAGACACCCAAAAGACTATCCCAATGTATCCTGTGCACCTCGTGCATCATTGACCTGAGAAAAACATGCTTAAAACGTCAACATAAAGTTGGTGAATTCATAGGTTTATGTAAATGAAATGTTGGACCGTAAGATTTTCAAGTGTATGATAATGCAACATATGCAAATATCACAAATGTAATTACGTTTCCCTAAGCTCATGACACCGAAGCTCGACATGTATGAATGCAATATAATTATTGCCACATTGCCCGTGATGATGTTCTAACCCGCAACATCCGAATCCGACATGGTATACATCCGTTGGTTCACTCCGTGACACCAGTGAGAGCTACTCACCCGGATGGGGATGTCAACCCCAATAGATCTATTTATAACATTCGCGCTCACACAAAGTAATTGACAGTTCATGATAATGGGCTCAAAGGGTTATCGCTACTTAGGCACACACATAATCATGATAAAATGTACACTTACGTCCAATTTGTAAAACAAAGCATGATTCTCACCCTAAAAGATATAAAACATTTATTCAAAATGAGTAAAAGTGGGGCTATGAACTCACATTGAGTATTGATAATGTAGAAGCAAAGTAGTGGCACGAAAAATGATGCAAAAGACTTTATCCGCAACCTATGAATAAATAATGCATATTCACTAAACAGAACAATAATAATATGAATACTTGCAATCTCGTCCCTAGTGTGTGCTTGATCTTTATTTAAAATAGTGTATTTGAAAACAATTTCTCGTTTTAAAACGGTCAACTTTCTCGGGTCAACGTGGTCAAACCACAAGTATATAATTTATGACTTCGGACATTTAAGAAACTAGGCTGTACATACTTTAAATTATTAGTTTGGGCCAGTCCTTGGTTTGGTCTCTAAGTGCGTAATCATGAAACATCAACGTTTTCCTTTTGAATTTAACTTATAAATTAATAAGTTTTATCATGTGGCGTCTTAGAGTTTTACAATTAATTTCTGTCTTCGTTATTTGATGATATTAAAAAGTAAAAGTACATTTAAAATCTCCGCTGGGAAATCTACAACTTTCATTAAATATGCTTCGTCTAAAAACGTCGTTTATGTAGTTAAAAATAGTGCTAAACATGTGCGGGTCGCAAAACTGTTTCCAGACTTAGAAAATATTTGGATTATTTCAACTCCTAATGTTGGCGTATCCCGACTTTAGAATAAGTTTGTGGATTCGTTACTTAATGTTAAAAGAAAGTAAATGCATATTTGAAAACTAGGCTAGGTCTATTATAACTTACTTTTTATAAGTCTTGGGGGCGGAGGTAGTTATCATGGTTAAAAACAAGGCTAAATATGGGTGTGTCGAGCTGTTTGTCAGCAGTATTAACTGCTTGACAGCAGTACTAACTTTGGACCATGATTGCGAGTTCGTTTCTTAACCATTTCCGGTGATTAAAGTTGCTAAATGCAACATGCCTTGACTACTATAAAATGCCCTCACTTGTTCTCTATACGTCCTAGCCTAAGTGTGTTAAAACAAGGCTCAAAGTCGGTCCAGTGGGGCTTGCGTTACAAAAAGGCAATTGGCAGACTTGTGCGTCTAATTGTGAGACTTCATAACTTATTATTTACTTGGCGAAATTCGTTGATTCCAGTGGCAAGACAATCACGACCTGTCCTATTTTTGTAAATGAATAATTCATTCTTATATGTTTCATGTTTTGGGGTCCAGCAACGAGCCTAAAGTTATCTTAAACAATGGGATGTGTTTACCACTTTTATGACACACATATGCCCTATCGTTTATTAAACAAGTATCAAGTTCAAGCCACAATAGCTGACATTCAAAACTCGTTACCCTTGTATAACCATGGCCAAATTATTAAACACTTAACACTTTTATAGAATGCTACTATCTTGTTTCGCGTACATCAGAGTGATAAAACAGGTTTTTGTTTCTTACCAAATAGTGAGCTTAAGCTACAAATGTATGAGTATTCTTAATCTGATACTCTTGCAACTAGGTCTATGACTTGTTAGTTACCTTGATATTTTATGGGATTTTCTTTCTTGTTCGTTCGTTATATATCAGAAACTCTAGAAAAATATGTTTTCTTTGTTTTACTAAGCACACCCTATAGAACATGAGTATTGCACATATATTATAAGTAATGATGAAGGATTTAACTCACATAATCCACCATCAAACGTTTGAATTTATATTGATTAGCAAAGAGAGATAGCTCACAAGGCTCAAGGGCTAATGTGGAAGGATTTGGCCCAAAGGGAGTGATGGAAGCTCGACTCCTTCTACCCCTTAGCTTATACACCGAATTAAGCCCCCAAACAAAATGGCTACTCTAACTTGTTTTAACCCCTAATTCAACCGAGAACACCACAATACAACCTCTTCTTGTTTGCTTGCTTTGTGAATAAGAAAAGCAAAAGGAGGAACCAAGGTAACAAGGGTATGGTGATAATTTAATCTGTGTAGCTTCTTTTGTATTCTCAAAGAAGGTGCAAGTCCTCTTATACTCACCAAGAGTGCATGCATAGTGATTTACCTTGAAGTCACATTCTTGTGTTATTCCAATTATGTCAAAGGATTTCTTGGTTTTCACATAGTCAAAACATAGTGAATTAAAGTGCGATACTGTTGAAAAAGTGGAGGCAAAACCAAGATATATTAGGCTAGATCCTCACGTGTATGGGTGGGTTTTTGTGAAAGGAGAATTGGGCTTTTACTCGTTGGGTATTAGGGTTAAGTTAGGAATGTATACTTTTTTTTGTTATCCTTTTTCTTTGTAGTAATCGGCTGGTGAATTTGGAATGAGGGATCACACAAGTATTGTAGGCTAGATTGTAGGGATTTTTATCTTAAGGTTCCTCTAATTTCCTTTATTTACATAAGATAATTTTTGGTGTGGTTTATTTGTATGGCTCTTATTTTTGATAGAGTAGAATGAATGAAATCATGAAATTTTATCGACGAAGAATATAAAATAAATGACGAATAACGTACATAATTACGCAAACCCATTGATAAAAAGGGAAGATGAATTAATGGAGATCGGAATATGACCTGAAAAACGCGGGGTGTTATAGTCTCCCCCAGTTAGATAAGCCTTGTCCTCAAGGCTTAAGACGTTGCAGAGGATGAAGACGCCCGATTTGTGAAGAGATGTGGGTATTTCTTTTTGAATAAATCTTCACGTTCCCATGTGAACTCAGGACCTCTCCTAGAGTTCTAGTGAACCTTAACGAGTGGTATACGGCTTCGGTTTAATCGTTTGATCTCCCGTTCCATAATTTCAACGGACTCTTCCATAAATTGGAGTTTATCATCAACATGTAGTCCTTCCAACGGAACAGCTAATGGTTCGTCGGAATAACATTTCTTCAAGTTGGATACATGAAATCTATTGTGAACCCTTCTCAATTCTTGAGGGAGTTCAAACTTGTATGCAACGGATCCAACCTTTTCTAACACCTTGAAAGGTCCAACATATCAAGGGTTTAACTTCCCCCATTTGCCAAAATGTACGACCCCTTTCCAAGGTGAAACCTTGAGCATAACCTTATCCCCAACTTGGAACTCCATCGGCTTACGCTTTAAGTCGGCGTAACTCTTTTGTCGGTCACGAGCGGCTTAAATCCTTTGCTTGATCTGAATGATTTTCTTGGTCGTTTCTTGAATTAAATCTGGACCGGTGAGTTGAGCTTCTCCTACTTCGGCCCAACAAACAGGTGAACGACACTTTCGACCGTACAATGCCTCAAACGGTGCTGCCTTGATGCTAGCGTGATAACTATTATTGTATGAAAACTCGACTAATGGCAAATGATTTATCCAACCCTTTCCAAAGTCGATCACGCAAGCACGTAGCATATCCTCAAGAGTTTGGATGGTTCTCTCGCTTTGTCCATCAGTTTCTGGATGGTAGGCAGTACTCATATCCAAACTAGTACCCAAAGCCTTCTGAAGTGATCTCCAAAAACGTGATGCAAACCTAGGGTCACGGTCACAGATGATTGAGACAGGTATCCCATGCCTCGCAACTACCTCCTTTATGTACAACCTTGCCAACTTCTCCATAGAGTCAGTTTCTCTCATTGGCGTAAATATTGCAGATTTAGTGAGTCGGTCTACAATCACCCAAATAGTGTCATGACCTTGCGGTGACTTAGGAAGCTTGGTGACAAAATCCATGGTGATATTGTCCCACTTCCATTCAGGTATCTTGGGTTGTACCAACAATCCCGATGGTCTTTGATGTTCAGCTTTGACCTTGGCACACGTCAGACATTTGCTAACATAGGTGGCGATGTCGGCCTTCATATTGGGCCACCAATATAGCTTTTTCATGTCTTGATACATTTTGTCCGAACCTGGATGGACAGAGTATTTTGATTTGTGGGACTCGTGCATGATTACGGTCCTTAAATCGCCATAACATGGCAACCAACTCCTACCATTTAAGCATAGGGTTCCGTCCGCACGGGGTTCCAACCTCTCCTTTGGTAGATCCTTCCTGATCATACCTCCTACGTCTTCGTTCTTGAGATTTTTTGGTTTTTGTGCCTCGGTCTGAGCATTCAAGATTTGTTTGGGAAGATCCAAGCCAATAGTCATAACTAAGGCTCGCACTCTTAATGGTTTACTTCGCTCTTTCCTGCTCAAAGCATCAGCCACAACATTTGCTTTCCCTGGGTGATAACGAATCTCACAATCGTAATCACTGAGCAACTCTAACCAATGACGTTGCCTCATATTCAACTCCTTTTGGTCAAGTATGTGTTGTAAGCTCTTATGATCCGTGAACACCGTACATTTGGTTCCGTACAAGTAGTGTCTCCAAATTTTTAGAGCAAACACCACTGCACCAAGTTCCAAATCATGAGTAGTATAATTTTTCTCATGGATCTTCAACTGACGTGATGCATAAGCAATCACCTTCTCGTTTTGCATCAATACCGCACCCAATCCTTTATGTGACGCATCGCAATAAACAATGAAGTTCTCAGCTCCTTGAGGGAGAGCTAAGATAGGTGCGCTACACAACTTAGTTTTCAACGTCTGAAAAGCTGCTTCTTGCTTGTCACCCCATTCGAAGGCGACTTTCTTCTGGGTAAGCTTGGTCATTGGCTTAGCAATCTTTGAAAACCCTTCTATGAATCTCCGATAATAACCGGCAAGACCTAAAAATTGACGAATCTCCGTTGGTGTTTTAGGAGACGCCCAATCTTTAATAGATTCGATCTTGGCAGGATCCACGTGAATGCCTTGACAGTCAATCACGTGACCGAGAAATTGTACCTTAGGAATCCAAAATTCACATTTTGAAAACTTAGCATATAACTCCTCCTTCTTAAGCAGTTCTAGAATTGCCTTAAGGTGTTCTTCATGTTCCTCCTTGTCCTTTGAATAAATGAGTATATCGTCGATAAAGACAATTACAAACTTATCCAAGTATGGTTTGCACACTCGGTTCATGAGGTCCATGAATACCGCAGGTGCATTTGTCAAACCAAATGGCATAACTTGGAACTCGTAATGACCGTACCGAGTCCTAAATGCCGTCTTCGGAATATCCTCTTCTCGCACTCTAAGCTGATGATAACCCGACCGTAAGTCTATCTTTGAGTAAACACTGGATCCTTGTAGTTGATCAAACAAATCATCAATCCTTGGGAGAGGATAACGATTCTTCACCGTCAGTTTATTCAATTCCTGGTAGTCGATGCACATCCGGAATGATCCGTCCTTCTTTTTGACAAACAAGACCGGAGCTCCCCAAGGTGAGGAACTGGGTCTTATAAAGCCCTTGTCGGACAGTTCTTGCAGTTGCTCTGACAATTCTTTCATTTCGGAAGGAGCCAATCGATACGGTGCTCGTGCTACAGGTGCAGCACCAGGCATCAAATCAATTTGGAATTCCACTTGTCGAGTCGGTGGAAGACCCGGCAATTCTTCAGGAAATACCTCAGGAAAATCTCGAACGATTGGTACGTCCTCAAGTCGCTTCTCCCCCGACCTGTCTTCAGTCTCCTTCGATGTAACATTGGCCAAAAAGACATGGTGCCATTTCATTCAACAAATATTTTGATTTTTAGTGCATGAAATGATTTTTCAACGATCCCCGTTTCCCCTGGTTGCTCCATTCACCATGAACAATTAAGGTTACTTCCCTCAGGGATACGAACGATCTTTTCTTTTGGCACAGTCAAAGACAGCAAGAACTTTGCCAAAACCAAACCATACCAACTATGACGTCGAAACTACCAAGTTTTACGGGCATTAAGTTAATGTTGAAAGGATGATTTAAGAGGTTTAATGTACAACCCCGAATGATAGTGTTTATCCCAATTATTTTTCCGTCAGCTAGTTCAACATCATAATAATGGTCTCGTGTAGTGGGTGTGATATCAATTAGGGAGCTAAATGTAGTGTATACAAAACTCCTATCGGCACCATTATCAAATAGAATAGAAGCATAGCGGTCGTTTAGAAGGAACCACCGTAACAACGTTAGAGTCCGGGTTTGTTCTCGCATTGCCCACCACATAAACCTTGGTTGGTGCATTGTCGTTCCCACGTTGATTACCACGGTTTCCATTCTTTAACTTAGGGCAGTCCCTCTTGATGTGCCCCTGAACACCACACTCATAGCAAGTAAACTGAATTTTGAGTTGCTCCGGAGTTCCCACGATTGTTATTATTATTGTTTGACCGTAACTTCCTGCATACACGAGCCAAAATTATCGAGACCACTACAATTAGTTAACTCTGGGAGTCCATGCCCTTTGAGTGAATAGTTTCATTTTTGTAACACAAGGTCAAATGACCCAGTGTACTCCCACTTCTCACCTAGCCATCAGTGTAAGCTCGCCCAGTTGATTTGTCTCTTGTGTTTGGTTGTTGGTAGCCCTTGAGGTTCCCAGCAATTAAAACCTTCATACTATCCTCTTAACTGCTTAGCTTGCCTTTCAGAAATAGTGATGAGTTTTTGGTCCATCTGATCATTGGCAAACTCAATTGTCTCCTCCATTGTCTGGGGCCGGTATGACATTACATTTCCCCGAATCATATCAGGGAGTCCACCAACATACTTCTCAACCTCATCTGATTCCTCGGGAAACATACGTCCACACATCAATGCAAGCTCTTGGAAACGCAGGGTGTAGCTCGCGATATCAGTACCTTTCACTTTTAGGTTCCAAAGTTCAATCTCCAACTTCTTAATCTCACCCCTTGGTTAGTATTTGACCGTTATCATCTTCTTCAATGCCTTCCAGTCCATGGCATAAGCAACATCTTGTGTAACTGCCTTCTTATGGGATTTCCACCAAGTAAGGGCATTCCCAATGAAAGTGCAAGTTGCGAACTTAACTTGGTTTTCTGGAGCACAATTGCTTATGTGGAACACCGACTCCATCTTTTCAAACCATTGGGATAACACAACTACCCCTTCAGTACCCTTGAAGTTAAGTGGATGATAGTTTAGAAAATCCTTGTAGGTACACTCACGCGGAGTGCGCGTAGTTCCTCTGATTCCAGTACCAGAGTTGTGGCTCCCATCGCCATGACCATTAGTGTTGTTTCTAAGGGTGTCATGGTTAGCAAGTGCCGCGGAGACTCTGTCAGCGACCAGTTGCTTAATAGCAGCGGTAGTCATTGGGGCAGCAGCTGTAGCAGCAGCAACCCTTGCAGTTCTTGTAGCAACAGAGGTTCTTTTTGGTGTCATATTGTTCTAAATCACAACAATAAAACAAGTGAGTTTTTCATAAAAATCACGACATGACATGGGTACAATACATAACAAGATCACATCACACAGTGATTGTATAACATGATTGGGATCACAACACATAATAGAATTGAGATCAACATGACATAATACATCACATCATATATAATTGGAAAAACATACATGATTTGTTCGATATAAGAAATGGAAAATACAGGTCCTACTACCGTGCTAACTGGGAATGAAACCCATAATACTTAGCCGGCTACAAATGATAGCTATGAACATGAAAATAACCTAGGAACTACTACCGGTGCCCTCGGGAACATCCGCACGAGCCTGCTCTCTAGCCTGAAGTGCTCGAATCTCTCCTAGAGCTGTCGCTAAATGTCCCTGCAGTGATGAAACCTGTGCAGTTAGGGCCGCTATCTGTGACTCTTGTGCATTGATATGGTGATCCTACATCCAAGTGTAAGTCCTGTATCCCTGAAGCTCATAGTGGACAACCAAACTAAGTCCCATAGAGTGTGCCCAAGCCTCTCGGGAGACTAGAGCCTCTTGATCTAAGAGTCAGGCAGTCTCATAGTGGTACTGCCTATCATTGACCAATGCCTCTACCATCTAATATATCTGAGTCTGCCGATCTTGGGTATCCTCAATCATAGCATAAATCTCCTAGGTGTCCTGCTCCTGAACTGCAGTAAGCTTAGTCACCCTAGTATTGACTTACACCCTATCAAGGGTTTTACTGGTGCTGATCTCCTTAGTACCACACTAGTACTCTAACTCTTGTGTCTACCCAAGTAACTCTGATCCCCATAGCGACAGACTCGGCTCTCTGTCCTGTCTTCTTACTTTTACGGCAACCAATAGGTTGACAAACCCATAATCTATCCTACGACCTCTAGTAGGCCTAGGAACAGCAGTGGAACTCTCCCCTACCTTATATCTCGATGTGGGAGTAGTAAGGCATAACCACTTATGAGGTGGAAACTCGGCCTCAAATGAAACACCTCCCCCAAAACGTCGACTGGTGCTATGAACAACGAGTCTGGTAGTGGTGGTAGTGGAGATGTGGTTACAGGTGGTGATAAGTGTAGTGATGATGGTGGAGGTGGTAATGGTGGTGATGGACGTAGTGGATGATGAGTGGATGGTGATGAGGCTCTCAATCTACCTATGGCAGCTCTGAAGCATGAGGGTGCACGCACATGGTTAGGGCTACCATATGGTTAGGAACTTTAGGAGTGGTGATGATGGAAGTGCAGGTGTTCAGCTAAACACTACAATGCATTTCCTCAGCAAGAGGGTGGTAGTAAGATAATGGTGAGGTGTTGGTGTGGTAAGGCAAGAATCCTCGACCCCTCCTCGATAGCAATATGTATAAAGTGCCTCGGTGTTTCCGGATAGATATCCTAGTTGTGTACATGTGCCGGTGGGTGATGGTGTGTAGGTGCGGCACATCAGCCACAAGTGCTCCTGTATAGGGTTCAACAACAGGTACATCAGAAAGGGTCGGCCGGAGCTAGGGTCTCCTCCTCCTCCCCTCCTCCCTCCTCATGCCTCCAAAGGGCTCCTCATCCTCATCGACAAGTATCGATCATCATCATCATCATCACCCCTTCATCCGCAGGATAATCAGCATGCTCCTCCTCGGAGTCCTCCTCCAGATCCTCCTCTGAATCTGAGTCAGCCACACACCCTAGAGACAGGGCAGTAGGTGAATCAACATGAGGTAATGGCTGCTCCTCAGCTGGGAACACATGCTCATCCTCCAATGGTATATACTCAGGGTATATAGTCTCTGGCACGTAGTCAGGATCATGTGCATGTACGAACATAGGCTCACGCTCGTCCTCGTCCTGTGAAACTAGTGGAGCCTGTGGATCCTCTGGGCCTGGTATGTAATCCGGTGAGGGTAGGGCTACTGGCTGAATGGGAAGTCCATCGTATCCGAAACGATGACCCATGGGAACCTCCATCGACAGCTCCCTCCGTCAGCTGGCCAAAATGCCCTCCCTGGCTCAGAATCGGTATCGACGGACGTGTAGGTAACCGTAGATGATGCCGAAGACATGATTGAATCTGTAACACTCAAATAGAGTTTACATTAGTACATATATAAGACCCGTATTAATATACTTAATATATTATAAACACATATGTGAATCATGCAGCATCTAGTATACCCAACTAATGCAACTAGTAATGTATGAATGGATGTCCCATAAAAATCCCTTTTTATGATGCCATGTATGAAAACGGTTATAGTCCAAGTAAAAACATTTGACCTGATTCTCTATAACCTTGGCTCTGATACCATAATGTAAAACACCCCCAAATTGGGTCGCAAAGCGGAATAATAGTATCCGAGAGCGTTACATTATAGATCAATAAGCACAAGAAATAGAAACGACCCTCAAAAATAGTCATTTAGAAATACGATACATTGTAATTTTATTAAAATTGTTTTGAATACAAAGCACAAGGCTTAAATAGATTCAACATTTGAAAAAAGATTCTAGATCCATAACAATCCGTCCCGAAATAAAATGACTTACTCCAAATCTTTATGCATGATTACCCAAAAGAATATCCCTCCCAATGTATCATGTGCACCTCGTGCATTCATAGACCTGAGAAAAACATCTCAAACGTCAAAATAAAGTTGGTGAATTCATAGGTTTATGTAAATGAAATGTAGGACCGTAAGATTTCAAGTGTATGATAATGCAACATATCAGAAACATCACAAATGTAATTACGTTTACCTAAGTTCATGACACCGAAGCTCGACATGTATGAATGCAATATAAATATTGCCACATTGCCCGTGAAATTATTTTTATAAAACACCCGCCCCCCCCCCCCAACATCCAATCCGACATGGAAATACATCCTTGGTTTCCCTCCGTGACACCAGTGAGAGCTGACTCACCCGGATTGGGAAGTCACCCCCAATAGATCTATTTATAACATCGTGCATCAACACAAAGTAATTGACAGTTCATGATAATAGGCTCAAAGGGTTATCGCTACTTAGGCAAACACGTAATCATGGTAAAATGTACACTTACGTCCAATTTGTAAAAACAAAGCATGTTTCTCACCCCAAAAGTTGTAAATCATTGATATAGTAAAACATAGGGCTATGAACTCACATTAAGTAGAAGCAAAGTAGTGGCACGAAAACGATGCAAAAGACTTTATCCGCAACCTATGAATAAATAATACATATTCACTAAACGGAAGAGTAATAATAATCAATACTGCAATCTTGTCCCTAGTGTGTGCTTGATCTTTATTTAAAATAGTGATTTTTGAAAATAATTCCTCGTTTTAAAATGGTCAACTTTATCGGGTCAACGCGGTCAAAATATAAGTGTACAATTTACGACTTCAGACATTTAAGAAACTCGGTCGCCTATACATTAAAATATTAGTTTAGGTCGGTCCTTGGTTTGGTCTCTAAGCACGTTAAACAATTAGATGAAATATTGACGTTTACTATTCGAGTTAAACTTATATTTTACTAAGTGCTAATATTGGATTATTTGGGGTTTTACAATTTAATTACAGGTTTGTTAGTTAGCTATGATAAAAAGTGAAAGTACATTTGAAAACTGGGCCATGACGACTGCAACTTTCATCTTTTAGGGTTCGTCTAAAAAGGTCGTTTGAGTAGTTAAAATTTATGCTTTAATCATGTGCGGGGTCGCAAGGCTGATTTTCCAGACTTAGAAAATAAAAGGGTGTTATTAATCAGCATGTGCTGATTGCGTGGACCATAGTTTGGTCTAAAATTGTTACTTCAATACTCAAATCTAGGATAAGGTAAAAACATATTCGAAAACTAGGCTAGGTCTACTATGATTCACCTTTTATAAGATTAGTGGGCAAAGGTCGATATCGTGGTCAAAAATGAGGTTAAGTAGGGGGTATCTAACTGCCTGTCAACAGTATTAACTGCGTGACAACAGTACTAACTTTGGGCCTTGGTTGTGAGTTCGTTTCTTAACCATTTTTATTGATTCGAACTCCTACATGAAGCTCACTATGCCGACTATAGAATGTCCTCAATTCCTGCCCTAATTCCCAAGGTTAAATGGGTCAAAAGTGAGGCTGAAAACGTGCGTGGGTCATGTTATTTATCAGCATGTGCTGAGTTTAATTTCAGCATGCGCTGGATGTGGAGCCGATGTTTGACCTTTATTTGTGACTTCGTTACTAGACTAAAACTGGTGATTCCAGGGGCAAAACGCAGGTTATATGTCCTACTTTTGAAAGTAATTAAGTCGCTTTATGCGTTTCATGATTTGGGGTTGGATAGTGCACACAAAGTCATGGTGTAGGCTGCATTCTTTTTTTGTAAATTTTATATACATGAAATCTTTTTATTCGAGTCCTAACCCTAGCTACGCATGACTGATTTTTATAAAGATGCTACCCTTGCATAACCACAACCCAAGTTATTTAGTCCATTAACAATCATATAGCAAGTAATTTGCTTAATGCATGTACATCAGAGGGTGAACAAAAAGAAAATAAGTTCTGTTTCTTAACAGACTTCAAGCACAACACTACGACATAGATTGCATATATTAAGTAAGATAGTAATGACGTGGGACTCACAATGCTTAAGATGGAACGTGTAGAAGGCTTGCCACACGAATAACTAACTCCTTACCCCTCTCGAATATAACTCGATACCCAAACCAAATATTAACAGTGACCACTTGTGTCTCTTATGAACCTAACACGCTTATTGCTTTCTAGACTTGGTGTGATCGGCTTATAAGAAGAACGAACCTCAAAGAAACCAAATCAGGGTTTCTTAAGATTAGGGTTTCTAGGGTTTTTGGAGAGGGCGAAGGTGTAAGGGTGGTGTGTGTGTCGAGAGCAGAAGCAGGAGGACAAGGGAACCAAGGTAACAAGGGTATGGTGATAATTTAATCTGTGTTGCTTCTTTTGTATTCGCAAAGAAGGTGCAAGTCCTCTTATACTCACCAAGAGTGCATGCATAGTGATTTACCTTGAAGTCACATTCTTGTGTTATCCCAATTATGGCAAAGGATTTCTTGGTTTTCACATAGTCAAAACACAGTGAATTAAAGTGCGATACTGTTGAAAACGTGGAGGCAAAACCAAGATATATTAGGCTAGATCCTCACGTGTATGGGTGGGTTTTTGTGAAAGGAGAATTGGGCTTTTACTCGTTGGGTATTAGGGTTAAGTTAGGAATGTATATTTTTTTTATCCTTTTTCTTTGTAGTAATCGGCTGGTGAATTTGGAATGAGGGATCACACAAGTATTGTAGGCTAGATTGTAGGGATTTTTATCTTAAGGTTCCTCTAATTTCCTTTATTTACATAAGTTAATTTTTGGTGTGGTTTATTTGTATGGCTCTTATTTTTGATAGAGTAGAATGAATGAAATCATGAAATTTTCTCGACGAGGAATATAAAATAAATGACGAATAACGGACATAATTACGCAAACCCATTGATAAAAAGGGAAGATGAATTAATGGAGATCGGAATATGACCTGAAAAACGCGGGGTGTTATAGTAACAACTCTAAAACCCTAGTAGTTGACACTTCTTTCCTAAACTTATTGTTTGCATTATCTTGACTTTCTAAACCACATGTATCACAAAAGTGTCTTTCATAGCTCAACTTAGGTAGGTTCCTTACTAGCTCGTTGGAAGCTATGCTTTGAACTAACCGTATATTGGTGTGAGTCCCAAACTAAACAGATCTTTGCAGCCTGCTAAGGGTGATAGTCAACTTGTATAAATACAGATTGACTATATAGAAACACTGACTATGAATACTAATTATATATGTGGAATCTACACAATAGTATTAAGAAGAACAATGAATAAACTAAACTTTTGGTTTCTATTAATCTGTTAAAGTGATTACAGATTACTAACTATGAGATATGATTGTATGAGATGTATATCGAACTAATATTTCTAACTATGTCGTAAGGATTCCTTTTATAGACCAAGGATAAACCCTAATAGGCTTACAAAACGCATAAAAGATAATACATATCTTTTCCTATAATATCTCATATATATCTCTTAAACGGTACTAACTATTTTCTACTAACGGTACTAACTATCTGATTAGTACTTAACACTTTGTACTGTCAGTACTAACTATAACTATCGGTACTAAGTATTATCACTAACGATACTAAGTCAGGAATGAATAATTCCCAACAATCCTCCCCTAAACATGATTGTTGAACTCTTTTAACTTCATGTTTCTTCAGGTTAATCTTCTTAAGTTCTTGGAGGATGTATCCAAACACTCTAACACATCTTGATCTTGATCTTTAATAATCTTTCCATCTTTATCAGCAACTTTGTCTTTTCAGCAACACTGCAACATCTTTTCAGCAACAATCCAACTAAGTTGGCTTTGTAGTTTTTGGCAAACTACCAGCCATAAACGGATTTGAT
>BQNB010032667.1:0-52982 GCA_026074375.1 Tanacetum coccineum | reverse complement strand
TTGGGTTGCCGATAGAGTATTTCGTAGATTGAATGGTCCGTCCGGTGTTGAGGGAGAGCCTCGGATTATTTTTCGTTGTTGACGGTTTGCATTTTGGGAAGTATTTTGTTTAGACATTGTGTATGTAAAATTAATAATGGGAGTAGAGAGTATATAATTTTAAGTTGTGTTTAAATTTTTTGAAATTTAAGGGTATTTATAGGTAATAAAATGGTAAGGAAATTTGTTTTTTTAAGTATTAGACATTGCAGCATGAGGGCCCCTACACAATGCCCCAAAAGTTTGGCTCTCACTATTTGCTTCCTTTTCTTGCCTTGGTCATGTGCGACAGAGATGCAACGGAGGTCACGAGTAGGGGCGGAGCTAGTAGGGGGACTAGTGGGTGCTGAGCCACCCTAATCAGCCTATTTATTCATTAGTTGTCTATATTGCAAGCCGCTTTTTTACTAGGTTTTTACATTGAGCCCCCTTTATCATTATGACTGTTTGCATTACGCACGGTCAGCCTCCCTTAACTAAAATTCCTAGCTCCGCCCCTGGTCACGAGCGAGCCACTGCATGCCTCACGGAAGCACTCCTCACCACCGATAAAAGTGGCCTTAGTAGCAAAGACAGAGTCACCAATAGTCAACATTTAAATTTTATAATTGAAGTATTACTACTATACTGAAATTTTACGTTTAAAAAGGTCTAGATAAATGAATTTTAAGGTAAATTGCCATTTATTAAAATCGTCTATGGCTAATGGTATAATTGGAAACAATGAATTGAAGTCAACCTCATCTATTATCGCTTGCCATCATTGCTTTATTGTCACTGCTTATTGTTCTTAGTCTGCTACTGTATTTTATTTTCGTCAAATATACCCTGAGCTTCTTATCCGTCCATTTAATTAAATAATAAAAAGGTAGCTTAGTAGCTAAAAGTGTAAAAAGCTCTAAAAATTTGTAAACGCTTTCAAATGTAGCTGTCAAAAATAAAGATTTTAATGAATTGAAAAGTTTATAACTAGTGTAACCAAACAAAGCTTTTTCTACGTTCAAGTTTTAATTAAAAAAAAAATTTGTGGCTGTAAAAAATCTTCAAAAACTTGCTTACTAAACAGACATTTGGTCACTAATGTGTGCAAAACGATCATAAGAATATTTTTATCTGCAAGTTTTTTCTATTTAATTTTCCTTTTGCACTTTTATTAACTTAACTAAAAATCATTTGTAAAGGTTACTATAATTCAACAACCACACCCTTATCCTTTCTAGTGAATGTAATGACACTATAAATCACCTGTAGATTAATGTGAGTAACTTTACTTAAAAAATGATCTACAAGAATATGGACCGTGATTAAACATATGTGAGAGGAGAAGAAGTCTGTGTGTGAAAATGGAAGTTTGTGTAAAGATTACCTAATTAAAAAATTATTAGATCTATATACTACCAATATTAATTAAACGAACAAAAACCATGGAATACGGTGGTTGCCAGTATATAAATATGTATACAGATCGACACACATAGAGTCATATAACATTGCTTAATTATATTAAGATTTGAAAATCCTCTTCCTCATCCTTCATCCACATTCATTCAATTTTCAGCAAAAACACCTTAAACATCATGTCTTCTTCAATCCAAAACCTTGATCACTTGAAAATCCCACTTGAAGATATACTTGAGGCCACCAACCACTTTTCTAATGAAAATTTCATTAGACAAGGTGGATTCGGAAAAATCTACAAGGGAAAACTCGAGCGATATGAAGAATTGATCGATATTGTTGCAAGGAGGTTAGATGACAAGTATGGGCAAGGAAGCAAAGAGTTTTTGACCGAGGTTACGATGCTTTCTAGTTTAAAGCATGAAAATCTTGTCTCTATTGTTGGGTTCTGTGACAAGAAAAATGAAGAAATCGTCATAAACAAGTATGAGGCTAAGGGAAGTCTCGATAACTATTTGAGTGACCCGAACCTCACATGGTTGCAGCGATTGCAAATATGTGTTGGTGTTGCACGTGCCTTAAACTACATCCATTATGACGAAGCTAGATGTAATAGAACTTTGAATTGGGTTAGTTGGCTTCAACACCCTCTTTTGATTCCTTTGTAATTTACTAGCTCCTTGCTAGTGGTTCTAATAAAGTCGCCGTTCAAAAAAAAAAGTGTTATTCATCGAAACATCAAAAGCTCAAAGATTTTACTAGATGATAATTATGAACCAAAGCTAGCTGGTTTCGAACTTTCAATGACAAATATATCATCTCGAAGGCACCGTTTATGCAGTACAAATGCTTGTGGCACGATCGGGTATGTGGACCCAACATATGTAAAGACTAATGGTGTGACACACAAGTCGGATATATACTCCTATGGGGTAGTAATGTTTGAAGTATTGTTTGGTCAGAAAGCAATCATCAATTAGAGGGATATGAAGTTAGCACAAGTAGCCAAATCCCATTATGAAAAGAGACAACTAGAAGAGTTAATTGATCCAGATTCACGAAAACAAATGAACCAAGAATCATTTGATATCTTCTCAGAAGCAGCATATAACTGCTTAAAGGAGCAACGGGCAGAACGTCCAAGTATAGATCAAATTGTCATTATACTGAGAAAGCGTTAGAACTTCAACGGGAACACGAAAATCCTGTAAGACCGTCTTTCCTCTTATTATTTTTTTTCTACTACAATATTTCGTATATTTATCAAGTAATTAACTTCCCAACAGAGACTAAAGAAGGACCCAGTTGTGGCCGCTGCATTGGAAGGTAGTGAAAGAAGATAGAAAACCCCGTGAGTTATGATATATTATTTCATCACTATTTATTGATACAAATATACAGGTTTGAGCCCAAGATGATAATGATACAGCTACGAATATTAAATGTACAACTAATGAATGACTAATCCTATAATCATACAAAACATAAGAGTCAACTATGACTCACTAATATTATTAACTAATAGTAATTACTTTGACTAACATGTATCCTCTAATACTCCCCCGCAGTCTGAGCGGTGAAATCACAAAAGCTCGGACTGGAGATAAAAATAAAACATTAATGCTATAACTGATGGAGATCTAGCATCGGATAGAAAACAAAAAAAAATAAAGAGAGTCTTTGAAGTCTTGAAACGTGACATGCAGCAGATAAACTTTGTGATGATTGTGAGAAACTTGCTTCCTTTTTTTGAGATGATAGAAGCGGCTCATGACGGCCAACAGATGAAAAGATTTGACGGGGTGGAATAGATGCAGCGGCTCTTGACGGCCGACTAGGTTTTTATGATCTAACCCGCTATATTTTGAAAGAATAAAAAGAAAGGGATTGAGAGAGATTGTTTTTTTTTGTATGATATGGAGAGGATACTCGTTTGTTTATGGAGACAAACGTGAAAACTGAATGATGTCGTTTGTTTATGGTGACAAACATGAAAATTGGACAATGAAGAGGATAGAAGCGGCTCATGACGATCGATAGTTAGGTTTTGAGAATGAAGATAAAGATATTTGATTATTTTTGAAGATGATAGAAGTGGCTCATGGTGGCCGACAACTATATTTTGAGAATGGTGATTTATAGGGTTTGACGGGGTGGTATTGAGGCAGCGGCTCATGGTGGCCGACTAAGTCCTGGATATAACCTGCTCTGATACAATGTGAGAAGATAGAAAACTCCGTGAAGGCTAATTGATTTCCTTGATCATTTCTCACCAAAATACAAAGTATATATAGATTACAAAGAGGATACTTGAGCTAAAGATAACTATGACAACTCATGATTGACAAATCAAGATAACCATGACACTCATGATTAACAAATCATTCAAATATAAATAAACTAATATTGGAAGGAAGCCAATCAAACATATTGACTAATATATCATAACCCACGGGGTTTTCTATCTTCTTTCATGGTATCATACGCCATTGTAGATCCTCAAAAACAGTAACCCTTTTATCACAAAATAACTGTCCTCCGGTCATCGGCAAATCACCGATGATTAAGAGGGATCCCAAATGTATCTTTTCCTATCCTCTTATTAGCTGTAATGCGAATAAATCAAGTACCTCGTATGCTTGTGCTCTCTCTAGAAAAATAAATCAAGTACCTCAAGTACCTAAACCCACCTTTCAGTAACCATTTCCAAAACGTCTCCCCGCAACGGCTTTAGTTGAATAGCAAGCCATCATCAAACTTTGTATTTTAATCTTTATTTTACCAGCGAAGATCATTGTAGTTTTCAAAAATAGTTGGTTGATAAATTGTTGCTTCTACCTAAAGGCAAAGCAAGCCATGACGTAAAAATAAACGTCACACAAAGGAGGAAGCCGCAAGCAATAAACCACTATGCAACTTAACACAATTATGCTTCCGCTCAAACAAACAACAAAGAAGATGAAGAAACCACCGGAGATCATTGTATTTTTCAAAAATAGTTGGTCAAAAAATTTACGCTCCTACCTAAAGGCAAAAAGCCATGACGTAAAAATAAACGTCACACAAAGGAGGAAGCCGCAAACAATAAACCACTATGCCGGCGAATACAATTATTCTTCCGTCTCAACAAACAACAAAGAAGATGATAAAAGAAGAAGCGCTTTTCAATATGCCGATATTTTCACCAAGTAGTTGCCTTCCGCACTGTTTGAAGAATTTCGATCCAGTTTGAGAGTACCGCCTCCTCCCACTCAAACTGCGAGGGCGTATTAGTTGGCAAATATCAATCAACATAATGAATATTGATGGGTTGTACACTCGTATGTCTTATCTCATTGTATTGATAGGCCTTATCTCATTCTACTATATATAGTGGATATGTTGATGAAATAGAGGACACACAAAGTTTCACCATCTTTCATGTAGTAATACAGTAATAAACTAGTGTAATCTATTTTCGCGTGTTGATGCAAAGTTTTATATTTTTTTAGTAAAGTGAAAAATACATCCATGTGGTTTGTGAAATAACCGTATTACGTTAACCATACTTCGCGCAGTTTTCAACCATCTATTAGTAAAATGAGGCACCATATATCCCAGATGATGAACGGTGCAATTTTTTTTCACGTTAAGTACTAACGTCGGTTTAACAAGAAGGGTGTTGTTGTCTTTTTGCTTCAATAGGGGTGTATGATGAACATTTGCCTTTTTTAAAATTAGATTTTTTTTAACTTTTTTTTAATTTAAAAAAAATTAATTTTTTGCGTACGTTATTTTTCTGTTTGGGCAAAAGTATGGCCGGGGGGGGGGGGGGGGGGGGGGGCAGGCGGGGGAGGGGGAGGAGATGGAGCCCTTATTTGTGTTTGTACGGAGGTGAGGAGGTAAAATAGATTTTTGTTTTCCTATGAAGAGAGTGGAGGGGTTGATTGGGGAGAAATTTCCTAGGGTAAAGAGAGAGGGAGGGTTTCATACCTATTTTTACTTTGAAAATGGGAGAGAGGAGGGGGAGGGGCGCTGTTTTCGGTAGGACGTTTTTTTTGGGCTGGTAAAATTTTGAAATTTTTTTTCGTATGTTATTTTTCCTTGTGGTTTATCGGGCGATGACGAGGGCGAGACGTTGTTTTTTAATACCCGTTCAGAAACGTACCAAAACAGAAGAAATACTAAGAGAGTGAGCGGGATAAAAACGGGTTGGAAACTTGTTTTTCTTGGTGAGAAGGGATAGGGGGGGGAGGCGTGGGGGACAAAAACATTATAAAAAATTAATCTTTTTGAGCTTGGTAAATAACGACAACTCATGAAAAAAAATTCTGTAGGAAATAACATTTTTTAGTTCGGGGTTGGAGGGGTTTTTTTTTTTTAATATTTCCTTTAACCCAAGTAGGAAAAATTAGGGGTGTGCGGGGGGACTAATAACTTCACTGATCCACGGGCACTCTAACAAGGAAAAAATACACATCACACACACAGACACGGGCGCACAATTACTCTGGGAGGGAGGTTAGAGAGAAAGAAGGGGGGGAAAACCACCGACACACTGGAGAAGTACGAAAAAAATTAATTTTTTTAAAAATAAAAAAATTAAAAATGCATTAAAAAAATTTTGTGAAAAAAAAGACATAGGTTCACCATACATCCCTGTGGAAGCATAAAGACAACAATACCTTTCATGTTAGACCCACATTAGTATTTAACGGGGAAAAAAATTGCACCGTTCGTCCTCATGGATGTATGGTGTCTCATTTTACTAACGGATGGTTGAAAACTGCATGAAGTATGGGTAGGGACGTGAGACGATAATTTTGCAAAGTACATTGATTACTCTATATTTTTTTTTCATTAATAGATAGATAACTGGTAGTAACATTTAATTTCTTAAAAGACTTTCCAAACTATTGGTAGTCGTTATATACTTATTAATTTTTTAACATCCTGAAAATATAAAAATACTATACGTTAGCCTCAGTTTTAAAGATTTGTAAGAGACCTCATGTTGTTAATTATGATAGCAATCCCTAGAAAGTGTCATAATTAATCGAGTAAATTATTGGTTCAACCGAGTAAATTATGATAGCCTTAGTTTTAAAGACTTGTAAGAGAGAACTCATGAGACCTCATGTTGTTAATTATGATAGCAATCCCTAGAAAGTGTCTTAAATGTAAAGACTTGTAAGATACCTCTAATTCAATGTCGTAATTTAAAATTAGAGTAAACTGCAAAAATCATCCCTGTGGTTTGTAGTTTGTGGCACTAATCATCCCTAGCCGATACTATTGACACTAATCATCCCTGGGTGGCAAGTATCGGGCAAAAATCATCCTTATTGGGGATGATTTTTGCAAAAAGTTTAACAAAAAGTTTTGCAAAAATCATCCCTCTAGGGATGATTTTTGCCGAACGTTTCATCACTCAGGGATGATTAGTGCCAATAGTATCGGCTATATCTCTCTCTCTCTCTACATCTCTACAAACAGCGCGCCACAAGGATGATTTTTGCAGTTTACTCTTAAAATTATAATAGCAATTTTAGAAACTATCATCCATTAATGAAAATCGTTTAATAATATTGGAAAAAAATATAAAATAAAAAATTGTTAAACAACATTCGCCTCTAGACCTGCTACTTTGCGCGGATACCATTCTAGTAACAAATAACCGATTTTAGGAATTAGTGCCAAATCCGCGATTCAAAATTCACGTAACAAACACTCCCTTGTTATCTTAGCATCAGTATTGGGAATTTTAATGGGTATAGAGAAATTTGCATTTCTACGACCGAGATGTCATTTACTCCCTCCGTCCCATTTTTATTGTCCACGTTTCCTTTTTGGGATGTCTCAATTTAATTGTCCACTACTAAAAATAGATAAGGAAGTTTGATCAAGTTTACTATATTACACTTGTTTGATATTAATATTACCAACTTTAAAGAAGATTTTAATTAATTAACTAAGGGTAAAATTGTCATTCTATCAAAAAGTAAGAAAGAGAAAGCAGTAATAAATGCACTTTTCTTAAACTGTGTGTTTTTTGTCGGGGGACAATAATTTTGAGACAGAGGGAGTATTTCTAATAACTAATTGGTGCTCTTGTAAAATCATAAAACATATTTGATAAGTCGTTTTTGAGTGTGCTACTAAAAATTATAAATGGTAAACACAAATATAGTACACAGTATTAGTCATACTAAGAAATGTCCATGTATAAAGTTCGTTTAACAATTAACATAAACTTTTTTTTTCACACTTTAAACATAAGCTAAGTACTTCAAAGTTCCAATAACATAAAAATTTTAATTACCGCTTATCTTTACAATTCTTCAAAACTCTATCAAAATATAATTTTCTCAGAAATAAAAATACAACATTTACATACAAACATACTCCCTCCGTCCCATATTAAGTGTCCACAATGGAATCTTTTAAGTCTTTTTTTATCAACTTTGACCATAAATATTTTTGTTTGTGTTATATAATATTGAACGAAAATTATACCAATGAAAAATATATTCAAAGAACTCAACCATTCATTATCTTAGGCAATCAAGTTATCAAATAAGCCATAAGAAGGGAAATCGATGAGCGTGGTCAAAGTCGGAGAAGAAAAAGACTTTGAAAAAGTCAAGTGAACACTTATTTGTGACGAGAGATACTATGCTTCGACACTTTAAAGTGAAACATGAAACCTTATCTTTCCTTCTTCACACTCAACCATCTTGTTTGTTCCTGACACTTTACAAAAGCCCATACTTGTATCTATAAGGAAAAAAAAAAGCACGTAACATGTGGATACATAATTTAATACAGTATTAATCAAATTTGATACTCTGTTGTGAAAAGAAACTACTACTACGATTATACTTCAGTTACCGACAATTATAAAAACGCATACATTATATGCATATTTAAACACAAATCAAATACATATATACAAACCAGTAAGGTGTTTGTTTCGGCTTATATATGGGCTTATGAGCTTATTTGATTTCCGCTTATATAACATAAGCTCCAATTTTCTGGCTTATATTCAGATTTATGGGCTTATATAAGTTTATCATATCATAATAAACTTATATAAGCTCACAAGTCTCAAAATAAGCCGGAAAATTGAGGCTTATGCTATATAAGCCGAAACAAACACCCCTTAACAAAATCAAACATAAAACCTAAAATACTGAGTAACATAACTTCAATAAACGTGTTCTACGAACTCTACTCGAAACTTAAAGTAGAACCTCCATGTCGTATATTACTGTAACTTTTCTAACATAACAATAATGCTATCGCTTTATTTAGATAGCTATATCAAAATCTATTGTTTAAAGAATGTTCATAAAATTTTGTTAACTTGATCGGTTCTCCACTTGAAAAAAATCATCATTATCCTCACTTTTTATAACAACCATCATAAGCAAAAAATAAATAAATAATCTAACAAATATTGGGCCGAAACCCATCCAACCGGATAACCACAAACCCGCTGACAAGACAGTTACAAGATGGCAGTTACATAACTGTAAAACAGTTACGAGTATTTACCAAGGGACTCGACTCTTCACTCGCACCCTTTCATGTAGTATAAATAGGAAACGATTTGTAAACATCAAATGATGATGACAGATTAAGATTTAATAAAACTTTACATTTTTGGTATATTTTGATTAGAAGTTAGATTTTCGATCCAACATTTGGCATCAGAGCTTTTGGGATTTTTAAACCAAATTATCATATACCGTTTCAGAAAATCATCACTGTGTTCCCGGTTTCGAATCTAAAGAACAAACCGCACCAATTTTTCAAGGAAAAACAGTTTGCAAATCAAACAAACACAATCTAAATTATTTCGTGTTTTATCAAATCTCTGTATCAGGAGACCCCAACGATTGCCACCAAGTGAATACTCACTGGCAACAAAAGGGTTTCATCCCTGCAAACTATTATCAAGATCAATAACAGGAAAATATACCCTGGAAAAAAAATAAAAGTCTCAGGCACGGTACAAATTTCTCACAGATTCGAAACAAAGAAAAAACCACATAAATTGGATAACAAAAGTCATCACAAAGGGACGAAACTCAAAATCATCAAAAGAGGAACAAACACACCTTTTTGAAGATTTATTAATCGAAACCCTCAACAGAATCATCACCGATTCTAGTTATCCAAAGAAAACCCAATCTTGCGGCGGTTTTATTAAGATCCCCAAATTGTAGCGAAACCCTAATTTTCGCACAATCAAATCAGGGAATCCGTGGTTACGAACACAAGAAGAAGAAGAGCGATTAAACTCGCCATCTCCATCGGCGGACAAACCACCAAAAAGAGAGGAGATAAACCAGAGACCCCAAGGAGACGAACTCTAAAGAGACGATCTCCCAAAAGAGAGAAAGAGAGGCGGTCGAAATAAAACAAAAGGGGACACACGAGGGTTATAATAACCCTAACAGGTTTTACAAAAAAAAACCCCTCCACTTTTCATTTTTCTATATAATCAGATTTTAGTTATATAGACTTTTAGTTTTAGGATTTTATAAAAGTTACCCCATAATTTTAAGCTAGTAACTTTTCCTAAAACCATAGATAGAAAATATAGTAACTTAGTAATTACACTACTTACTATATCGAGAGAATAATTTTTAAGGAGTAATTAACCTTAGGTTATTCGTTTTAGAATATAAAATCCCCAAGGATAGTTTTTTTTGGAAGAAAACTAGTCCCCGTTAAGATTGATAGCCCGTAAGGCACAAAACCAGAGTACTCACCACAAAATCCGACACACTTAGTGTTAGGTATTTTATTTTGGAGATTTTATTTAATATCCTAGAGATATGACGAAAGAAAGTGGAGATACTTCGAAAAAGGAAGTAAGTACTACTAGTACACCCCAATTCCAATGTCCAATTTTAAAACCCTCGAATTACTCATTATGGGCAATTCGAATGCAAATCATTCTCGAAGCAAATGGTTTATGGGAAATGATAGAACCAAATGAAAAAACCCAAGCAGATAACAAAAAAGACAAAACTGCTATCGCATTCCTTTACCAAGCCTTACCAGAAGAACAATTGCTTCAAATCACAAAACACAAAACCGCGAAAGCCATATGGGACGCCCTGAAAACTAGACATATAGGAGAAGAGAGAGTTCAACAAGCAAGGTTGCAAACACTAAAATCCGACTTTGAAATGTTACACATGAAGGAAGACGAGACCATCGACACCTTCACCGCAAAACTAACAACCATAGTAAACAAAGCAGCCAGTCTAGGGCATACAATGGAAGATGAAACACTAGTACGTAAACTATTAAATGCTGTACCCGATAGGTATCTGCAAATAGTTGCGTCAATAGAGCAATACTCGGATTTAAGTGAAATGACTTTAGAAGAAGCAATTGGAAGACTTAAGACTTATGAAGAAAGAATTAAGTATAAGAGCAAAAAAGTGGACAATCAAGAGAAATTGATGTTCACACGACACGAAAGTAAAGGAAAGTATTTTAGAGGACGTGGACATGGAAAAATAAATTTCACAAGGAAGAAACATGTGAAATTTCAAGGAAGAGAGGAAAGATGGTGAAAAACTCTCATAAGAATTATAATAGAGAGATAACTTCAAGAAATCAAGTTATGATATAGCAAATTACAATGCTACAAATGCAAGAAAGATAGGGAACTTGCACCTAAATGTCCTAAAGACAAAACCAAGCGAGCAATTAACCTCGTTGAAGAAGATGTGAAAAACTTACTAATGGCAATATTTAGAGAATGCAAGAACAAAAGGTCTGCTAATGAAGAAGATGTAGGATCATAAGAGACAAATATGAAAGTCTATGGTACTTAGACAACGGAGCTAGTAATCACATGAGGGAAGTGAGGAACACTTCAAGAATTAGATGAGAAGGTTAGTGAAAAAAAGTAAGATTCGGCGATGGTGTACATACAAAGAAATAAAGAAAAGGTTCAATTCTAATAGAATGTGATGATGAGAAGCAAAGAATCATATCACACGTGTATTGCATACTCGACTTAAAAAGCAATTTATTGAGCCTTGGACAATTCACTGAAATTGGTTGTAAAATAGTAATGGAAGACGACGAATTACGATTTTATGACATAGATAACAAAATCTTCATGAAAGTTACACGATAGAGAAACCGACTATATAAGGCAAATATGAGGATAGGTACACCTGTCTGCTTACTAGCAAACTTAAAGGAAGATACATGGTTATGGCACGCAAGACTAGGACACTTCATTGATCACTAAAATAATGGCTAAAGAGATTTTAGTTCATGGAATTTCCTCTCATTAAACATACAACACAAGTTTGTGATGTTTGTTTAATTGGTAAACATAGTAGAGTGCCATTCCCAAAAAAGGCAAAAGCTAGATCTACCTCACCTCTAGATTTAGTATATGGAGATTTATTTGGACCAACCACACCACACTCTTCTGGAAGAAATACATATTTCTCTGTTAGTACGACGTTATCAAGTATATGTGGTATATTCTTAATCTACGAAAGAACAAGCTTTGATACTTTTAGGAATATAATTGAAATCGATAGAAAACGAATTAGAACAAACATTGAAAATGTTTGAGAACGGATCGAGAGGGGAGAATTCACATTCAAATGAAATTCACCAAATTTTGTAAGGGAAAAGCGGCATAGCACGACAACTTACTGACTTACCTCGCCACAACAAAATGGAGTAGTCGAAAAAAGAAATAGGACAATCATGTCCACAACTAGATGTATGATGAAAGCAACGAACATGCCATAAAATTTGTGGGCTGAAGCTGTTAGACACGCCATATACATCCTAAATAGTGTTCCTACGAAAGCACTAGAAGACATCACTCCATATGAAGCAATTAAACAAGAAAAGCAAACTTAGAGTATTAAGAGTTTTTGGCCTGTATAGCATATGCAATGGTAACATCATACATCTGACAAAGTCTAGAGATAGATAGCCTAAATTGGTATACTTAGGAAAGAATAAGGATCAAAAGCTTATCGCTTATTTGACCCAACAACACAAAGGGTATGTATTAGTAGAGATGTGAAGTTTAAGGAGGATGAAACATGGGATTGGAAAGATTATATGAGTAAGCACATTAATGACGAGCCTGAATAGACTAACTTTAAAATAGGAAATCTTGAAGTCACAAATGAACACCATGACCAAGAAACTCAACCAATCGAAGACGATAATGAGTCTTCCTAACAAATGATGATGATTAGGCATACCCAATAAGAGACTCTCCCTTACATTCTACAAACACTCACACACCATCCAACACAATCGTTGAAATAATTCCCAAGACACACCTAACTTCTAACACAATCTTTTCTATCCAAAGAGATATGATTTCAATTTCGAATCACAAATTCACATCCACCTTTGATCACCACGTTTAAGAGGTTTTAGGAACATAAATGATTATACGCGAACACCGAGGAATTATATTAGCTGAAGATGATCCAAGAACTTAAGGAAGATCAAGCGATCAAAATGGATTGAGCAATGAGGTTCTGAGTTAGATTCCATCAATGAAACAATACAGGGAATTGAACATCTTACCCAAAGGACATAAAGCTATAGGCTTAAAATGGGTATTTAAGACTAAGAAATATGCTAATGGAAATATAATCAAGCATAAAGCTAGATTAGTAGCAAAAGGCTACATACAACAGCATGGCATAAACTTTGAAGAAGTCTTCGCACCAGTAGCAAGGATGGAAACAATCCGGTTATTACTTGCCATAGCTGCTAACAATAAATGGGAAGTACATCACCTTGACGTAAAATCTGCATTTCTACATGGAGATTTAAATGAAGAAGTGTACGTCACACAACCCGAAGGATTTGTAAAGAGACAAGACAATAGAAAAGTCTATAGGCTTATAAAAGCTCTATACGGACTAAGACAAGCACCATGTGCATGGAACATAAAGTTAGACAACACTTTGAAGTTATTAGATTTCAAGAAATGTGCACTAGAGCAAGTTATCTACACCAAGACATCAAAAGACTCAACACTACTAATAGGAGTCTATGTAGATGATCTAATCATCACCGGCACACCAAAGAAGGAAATAGACAAGTTTAAAGCTCAAATGGAAGAAAAATTCGAAATGAGTGATCTAGGATTATTAGCCTACTATCTTGGAATAGAAGTCACACAAACTGAAGGTGACATATCTATAAGGCAATCCGCCTATGCGATCAAAATCCTAAAGGAAGCTGGAATGATAGACTGCAACGAGACATTGATACCAATGGATCCAGGAACAAGACTAACGAAGATTACGGAAGGAACAATGGTCAATTCAACCGAATATCGAAGCTTAATTGGATGCTTAAGATATCTGCTTCACACAAGACCCGACTTAAGTTATTCTGTAGGATTACTTAGTCGTTTTATGCAAGAACCACGAGAGCAACATATGAAAGCTATAAGACAAGTATTACGCTATGTTAAAGGAACAAAAGATTATGGAATCACCTACAAGCATAACGGAGGAAACAAGATATATGGATACAGCGACAGTAGCTACGGAGTCAACACTCAAGAAGGAAAGGGAACTACCGGCATAATATTCTACTATGGTGAATCACCAATCAGCTGGAGTACACAAAAACAAGCCACTGTAGCACTATCATCATGTGAATCAGAATTCTCGCTAGCAACCTGCAGCTTTCGCAACACAGCAATGATGGTTAAAGAGACTACTAAGCAAACTTACACATTCTCAAGAAGAAAAGGTTACAATACAAGTTGATAACAAGTCAGCTATAGCACTAATGAAGAACCTCGTATTTCATGGAAGGAGCAAACACATCGGACACAAAGTATCACTTCATAAGAGAATGCGTTGAAAGAGAAAGACATACAAGTCGAATCGTAAGTGGAGAATACAGAAAGAGGACATACTTGACAAAAGCACTAACGAAGATCAAATTCTTTAACCATGAGAACAAAACTTTCAAATACTTCAAACATAAATCTTAAATTGATGCTTGATGCTTGATTCTCATTTTTATTGGGCCAAAACCCATCCAACCGGGTAATCACAAACCCGCTGACAAGACAGTTATAAAATGGCAGTTACATAACTGTAAAACAATTATTTACCAAGGGACGCGACTCTTCACTCGCACCCTTTCATGTAGTATAAATAGGAAACGATTTGTAAACATCAAATGATGATGACAGATTAAGATTTAATAAAACTTTACATTTTTGATATATTTTGATTAGAAGTTAGATTTTCGATCCAACAACAAAATCCATACCCAGTTACCCACTGACCACCCATACCAACACATACGAGAGATCTTGAAAAAAAACGACAGATAGAAACATACAAAAGATGGAAAAGGTAAAACATTTAAACAAAACTCAAAGCATGCTTAACACACACAAAAAAGCTCATCCATTTCAAATCACAAAAGGCAGTCGCCTTACATGTAGTTGTAAACGTGGTCAGAACGTACCGGATCGAGGTGATTGCCAGAAAAAAAAAATACCATAGTCAATCTTATTGCAAGAAAGATATGAGTTGTGAGAGTGAGAGATAATTGTATGACTTTTGTATATGATTGACAAATAAGGCATGGGTAGAGGCATGGATAGATAGCATTGAACATTTTACGACTATACTATTTTGCTGCTCATCAACTGTAGAACTACAGGGCCGTTGTGGCTATTCAAAATTGAGCCAGGAAGCCACGGAATAAATAACACGAAACAGATAGGATTACATACAAATCTGACCATTTAAAAAGAGGTATTTTCCATACTCACCAACGATATGTCACGTATGCTTAGCCACATTTCTTCACTCAGAATTGGGACAATGAGTTGATTCATTTGTGCAAGATAAACAACTGAAACAACAACAACAAAAAAAGATCACAGTGACCACCATCAGCCACCACCATGATACTGCTTCAAAAACACAAAGAATACCAATCACACATACATCAACCCAAAATCAAACTTACAAAGAAACCAACATGGCCACATCTCACATAAACACTAAATATCTATACAATCAAACGAAACCCTAAACTAACAATATCAAGCATGCAAAAAATACTCATATAAAATCAAACTGACACAGATCTGGACGAAAACATACCAAACAATACCACACATTTTCAACTATAAAAAAGTTTTTCAAGATAAAAATAACGTATTGTTGGTGAAAATTGTAACAATTGCATTTAAAAACAATGTATATTATTTGGTGAAAATGTATATCATTTCGGTGCCGGTGCCGGTGCAGGTTAAGTTATTTGTTGTTTTAGGTGTTGTTTTGTGTTCTTTTTGGTATGTGGTTTGTTTCTTTTGGTGGTGTCGTGAGGTTCTAGCTTGGTCTCTATAGGTTGTTTTTAGACATTCTTTGTATGTGTTTGGTTGTTTGTACCTTTTAGCTTCTTGCCAGTTCTTAATATAAAAAATGTTAGGCCGTTCAAAAAAAAGAGACGGATCAGAAAGTATATACTTGTTAGCATGTAAGTCAGCAACATTATCCTTAATCCTTGACATGCATTAATATTGCAGGGCTTGGAACACTTAAAGATTAGTTTTTCTGATGTAGAATCAGCCATAGGTGCCGAATTCGATCAGTGTCCAAAGGCCACATGTTAGCGTTTGTCATGTACAAAGCACAACTCGAGATTTTTGACAGCAAGAATTACTTAGAGATAGAGGGGAGATGTAAAATTGAACTGCCCAAGAAGATGAGCACTGTAATTATGAAAAGATACTTTGATTATACTTTGTTCTATGAAGAAATGTTAGCGCTTAGTACGTATAAGCATCCTAACATAGTATCTGTTCATGGCATTTGTGATGAACCTACAGAAAAGATCATTGTCTATGATGATGTTACCAACGGATGCCTTGCAGATCACCTGGGAAACACCCGTAACATCGATAATTTTACTTGGGTTCGACGTATAAAAATATGGATCGATGTTGCACATGGCTTGGATTATATTCATGGCATCAAACATGAAAACAATGAAACAAGGTCACAACATATTATAAATAGCAGCAATATTCTATTGAAGGAGAATTGGGAAGCCATGATTGGTGGCTTCTCCGAAGACGACCACTCAGGTTCTTACACTTCTCGTTTTAAGGATAGAAAATACAATTTCCATATGGAATTTGGTGCCGGCTCATATAATTCTACAGATGGCGGAGATGGAAAACAAAAAGATATTTACTGTTTCGGAATCGTTTTATTTGAAATCTTGTGTTGGAGATTCGCACATGATCCAGTTTACCAACGGAAAAATGACAAGGGGCTTGCATCCTTTGTACGACGATGTTTTAAAAATGGAACCCGAAATGAAATATCAGATCTTAAGCTAAGGGAAGAAGCCAAGGAAAGGATCTTTAGCAAAGAAATTGATAAAAAATCTTTGGACACATTTTTAAATATTGCATATCAATGTTTGGGAGACTCTCATGTTCAGCGTCCAAAACTAAAGCAGGTCATCGAAGAACTAAAGAAAGCATTATACTTCCAGGTTAGCAATATTTAAACTATAACATGGTATTCCCAGAATTACATAATACTGCATTATAAATAAGGAGGTATGCTTCATGCATAAATCGTGCTCTATAATATTCTAAAAAATGTGACCCTTTATTATTCCATCAATAAATTTCCTGATCCTTTATAGCTAGTACCGAATTTACATCAAGATAGTTAGAAAATTATCAAATAACTTACCGTCGGTTTGGGGCGTTAATTGTTGTTTTGTAATGTTTGTTACTTATTCACATATCTTCTCTATGGTCACCAAAGAGTGGAATCAAGTAATTTATGTTTTCTCAACTAACTAGTTTTAAACACTCTGCTTATAGTGACGGCAGATGTAATATATAATTGTTTTAACTACTCTCTCTTAAGAGTCAACATGCTAAAAAAAATCATCCCTGTGAGTTTATATTTGTAGGCACTGAATCATCCCTAGCCGATACTATTGACACTAGATGCAACCTTAATGACAAATAACATCCTGCAAAAATCCATCCTTATATAGCAAGATGATTTTTCCAATATAGCGAGTTAATAGCCAAAAGTTTTACAAAAATCATCCCTCTAGGGATGATTTTTGCCAAACGTTTCACCACTCAGGGATGATTAGTGTCAATAGTATCGACTAGGGATGATTAGTGCCACAAACTACAAACCACGGGGATGATTTTTGCAGTTTACTCTATTCTTAATTTTACTTTAATCTTTTATATAATAAAAGAATTACATTATTTCGGAGTTTTGTATGAGATTAAATGTTAGTGTGAAAAAAGTTGGACCAATCAGAAAGTCGTGCGATCCCTATAAAAAGTCAAAATTGAATTACAATCGGTCAAAATTGAAAAAAATCGTGTATGATCAAAAAACTCACCAAAAATTATATGTGTTAAAAATATAAAGAAGAAAACTTTAAAAATGCGGGTATGATTTTATAAACTTTAAAAGTCAAACTTGGAGGGTCAGTTATGTAACTTTTGTGCTAAAATTATAACTAACCGGAGAAAGAAAGAGCCCAACACAAAATCAGCCACCTGAACCTCATCTCCAACCCTAACAGGCTAACACTAAATATCGGCAGCTGCATCTCCATTCTAAAGAAATTGAAACCTTAATCATAATCCTTTTCTTTTTTAGGTTAATCAAAGGTATGTTTTTTATTTAAAAATTCAATTTATATCAGCAACTAATGTATAATAGATTTAGGTTTTTTTTTTTATAATTGAGTTGTGGGTTTATGTTTTTGTGCTTAGATGGATGATTTTTCCAAAATCATTAGTTGTGTATTGAGGTTTTTAATGATCATTGGTTTTGATTTTGGATTCTTTTGTTAGTACTAGAGATGATAAATATGTACAATTTGTGTTTATGATCTACGGTGTAATTTATAAGTTCAATGTTTAGTTTCCTTAGTTATAGATTGATCAACTAAGGGATTGCTTAAAGCAGATTAAATAGATCAGCATCTAAGGAAATAGTCTTTGGGTTTGCTTATTTTGTTAGAAGGGGGTTTAACACTGCTAAACTTGACTTGAGTTTGATTTGAGCTTCCATATTACAGCATGTGCTTGAGCCAAGCTTGGCTTGACTAGAAAGTACAAAATAATTAAATAAACATATTTTGGAGGTTAATACTATACCTTTGAGCTTGACTCGACTCAGCTCAGTTAGATAGGGGTAATCATGTAAATATACGTGTACACAAATGGTAAAAAGGTGAAACGACACAAGATCATTAAGGCTCATGAGCTTAACCAGACGACTATTTTTTATATTCGAGCTTGAGGGCTTGACTCTAAAGTGTAGCTAGAGCAAAAACTGAGTAGCTCACAAGTTGGCATGCCTCGATTAAACCCCCAGGTGTGCTAATTGAAGATAGTTGTGGTATAATCAGTTTTATTTAAACTTATAAAATTGAATATTAATATGTCAATCTTCAAACTGAAATGGTGTTCTTACTAGATAAGTTCCAGTTATGCGTGTTTAAGTTTGGAGTTAAATACATTGGAAATGTTGCTTAATTATATGATTACTTTTGTACTAATACAACATTAATACCCTATTGCAGGTCTGCTTATTACATATGTGGCTTTGTTAATAGTTTGAAAGTAATGGACGGAAGTGGAAACGATGCGCCGGTGATTGACATTGACCTTGGAACAACATACTCATGTGTGACAGTTTTAAAGCACAATCGAGTTGAGATTATACCTAATGATCAAGGCAACCAAACCACACCATCAGCCGTTGCTTTTCATGACGATTCAGAACGACTAATCGGTGATGTGGCCAAGAATCAATGCTATCAATAAACCCTACTAACACCATATTTGGTCAGTCTACTTATTTTTTATAGTCTTTTTACTACGTTGGTTATTTATTGTGATAAACCATAAGAACTTATAGTATCTCATTTATTATTCTGTTTTACTTAACATTTTCGAGCTGTCATTTATGATATAACAAAAACCCAATGGTAATTTTTTGAGGGTAGAATTATCAATATTGCATCTGTTGTTGGTCAAGTGGGTAATGTTGGCCAAGCAAATTACAGTGCTGCACCTATGCAGCACCTACAAAGCCTGCAAGTTACGACACTTGCCATAGTGAATTAATAGTATACGTATGTTGCGACCTCTCAAACACATTTGTTTCAACACCTAGGAAGTATTGTACAAAAAAATGCCAAGGTCTCTGGTGTATGCCGGTGTCTCCGCAAACTTCTTGCCTCTTTCACTTACATGTATGCTTTTCGCCACCACACTTCTTTCAGGTTTATATGATGTGAACCTTACTATACATTGATTTGTGCATCTCTAAACCTCGAATAATTTCTACATGAAGGATATCATGTTTTCCAACTTTGACTAGAGATAGCTACAAAATTTAGGTGTTTGCTTTAAAACCCTCTCTTACCATACATGAAAGTCTATAGGTTCTGCCAATCCACCACGAAATTCTCATTTGTAATAATTACTTTGCACGAGATTTACCTATATGAGGTGCTGCATTATACTGTTGATGAATTGCCTTTACTGTTTGGGGTGCTTTATCAGGAAACAACCCTATTACCACAAAATAATGGACCCAATCAACTTGCCTTCATTTTGTGAACTTTAAATGGAGAATTTTTTTTATATAGAGTTATTTATGTAGTTGAAGACTTGAAGCTCCGCCCCTGGTTTAAAAAAAAGTCAATCGTTCAGCTTAACACTAGCTATAGTAGTCAAAGCGGCTGATAAATGGATTTGCTACACAGAGAAAGTGTAAAGTAAAGTTTGTAACTTATAAACTTGAAGGAAATGCCCAGAGGTTGTGCAAGGCACATAGGCAAATGAACATGATAAATAAACATAAACTTGTCGTAGTTCAGCTACGCTACTAAAAGAAACACCCCCTTTCATTTTAACAAGTTCTGATTAACAACACAAAAGTAAAAGAAGTTTAGATAATATTTGCTTTAGACGTTTAGAACATGCATATCAGTAGGCCAAATATAATAGAAATCAACTATAAATATTAAGTAATCAGTTAAAATTGAGAGTATTTGATTGTTATTTTTGTTTTGTTGTTCTGAACCAACAACCATATTAAAAGTTCTTTGCAAAATTAACACTTAATTTAAATTTCATGTCAAAGTCCCGTATTAAAACTAGTTTTAAAGAAGAAGAGAATATCTATCATTAGTCATTGCATTATAGGTTTAAAGGTTGTTCTTAATTTTAATAGTAAATCAATAATTTTTATTTTACATAAGTATTTTTCATTCATTTACATATCAAAATAATTTATTAGTTACGTTTTTATATTAATAATTAGTTGCAAAATACGATCATTCATATGTTTGGGTACAACAATAAAAGCAACACCAACAACGAGAGCTATTCTTTTTTCCTTTTTAAAGTGAAAGATTATTGTTTATTTGATAAATTTATGAACTTTTTAAAAACTATGAAAATAAATTTTTTACATTTAACTCAATAGGGCTGAATTTAAACTTAGCTTATCTTATAAAGTTTTAGACTTGGTTATTAATTTTATTGGATAACAGTAATTTAACATTATTTAACATGTAACCTTTAAAATTTTCAATTATGTTTTTTTAAGTTTTTTTTTATTGCGATTTAGAGACGTGTGTTTATGCTTTTGATTCCCTCTAAAACAAAACTTAGCCAAAAGTTGACTCAGTCAGACGCTGATTTTGATTTTTATTGGCCGGGTGACTTTATCTTTTATACAAGGGAAAATAGCACAAAAGTGTACTTAATTTATACCCGATTTCAATTTAAGGTATTCTATTTTTTTCCCTCAATTTAGTATACTTAACTTTTTTTTGTTGCAATTGAAAACAATTAACAGGTTAACAGGTCATCTTCTTCTCTGACATGATATTCAAGCAACTTGGTTTTTCGACGACCCACCACCACCGTTAAGAGAGTTTTCCTCCCTTTATCGTTGAACTATATTCATCTAAAAGCTTAACACTGATCTTTAAGAAAATACATATTCATACGATTGTGTGCCATTATCGATGGTACAAAACTAGATGGGATACGTTCTCGGGCGACTTACCCGGGCGACATGGTGGGACCCACACAGTTTCAGTCAAACAAATAATTGCCACGGTGGGGGGTTTTCCCGGGTGACATGTCGCCCGGGATACTAATTTTATAAAATGAGTAATTAATATTGAAGCTTGATTAAATAGTTAATTACGTAGAATCCCGGGCGACATGTCGCCCGGGAAAACATTCTAAATAAATTGACTAGTCAACGTTGGCAATATTTTTTGTCGTTTAGTGGTACCTTTCCCGGGCGACATGTCGCCCGGGATAGTTTTTTAATATTTTTTCCCCAAGTTTCCCGGGCGACATGTCGCCCCGGGATAGATTTTAATATTTTTTCTCCCAACTTTAAGGGCGCATGGTCGTCCCGGGATAGATTTTTAATATTTTTTTCCCAACTTTCCCGGGCGACATGTCGCCCGGGAAACCATTTAATAAATTTTTCGTTTAACTTATCACGGGCGACATGTCATCCAGGATAAGTCTGCAAATTTTTTTTGGTACTGCCTAACAGCAGGCTATTTCCAGAATTTTTCCGGAAAAAATGTACCTATACTGAAACCTGTATAAACCAATATATAATCTACCGAAATACATTACAACTTCTACCAAAACACAATACGATCAACGCATTTGATATAATAAAGCTAAATATGTTCAAAATCCGAATAAACGCAATATAGTCTACAAAACGGGTGACAAAGTCACAAAACTTGCATTATCCGCTAGATACAAGTCAATATTCACCAAGATAACAAGTTCTAAACGTACGGGGAAACCAATATTCACATAAGGGTCGCCAATATACACTTAAGACACAAAATAACATATACTTACCCAACATCTCCTAACTATCGTCCTCATCCTCGCCATCGTCCTCATCATCTCCCTGCTCATCATCCCCGCACCCGCCACTCCCGTTGCCACCACCTATCTCAGGCTGTGACTCAAACTGCGAAAGCATCTGGGAAAACTTATCGTCACTCTTAAATAACTTCATGAAAATGTTCACCTGACGCGTTAGCACATTCTCTCTTTTTTAGCTTAGCGACATCAGAGGAGTGCGTGCATGGAGGCGGGGGCAGAATGACCGTGCGCTGTCCTGGCAAAACCCTACCAACACCGGGAATGTGCCCCCGCTGCTTGCCCCTACGAACGATGGCCATTATCTCATCCTCGGTGTAGGGCACACCCGTCTCGGTGTTGGAGCCTAGACCCTGTAGCCTCAGCATCTCATCCTATGTAATCACAAAATCACAAGATAGTTAATATATTAGTCGGGTTACTACATTATTTCTCGACAAATCATTAAAGTGCGTGTTTTGAAACAGAACTTACATATAGAGCTTTGTCCTCAGGGTTCAAGAATACGCCGTTAACAGTATGTGTCAAGAAGAAGGTATGGATCAACAACGGGTACTCTCTGGTAGCTGAGCTCTCCATCTGCACATACACACGTATATAAGATGAAACAAATTAAAAATGACAAATCACAACACACCAAAGCGTTAATTATATATATGTAAAATAATTATAATGTTTATTACATGCATATCTCGGAGGGCGGCAATAGACCGGGATCCCTGTCGGCATACGACCTTGCTCTTTGCCTAGTTTTGTTTATTTTGGACAGCCCGGGCACGGTTCTTTGGGTCATTCCAAAACGCAATCTGCGCATCCCAATTGACCTCGAAAATGTGCGAGGGATGTGATTGTCTGATGCGCTCCAGGTCATAAGTCTCGTCCGAGTCAGGAATCCAATGCTTTTCCTTAAGAGCAGTCTTCTTGCCATTGTAGATCTTTTGTAGATGCTGCTGGATGGCCGCATAGATAAATGGCCAGCGATCGGATTCCATGTGGGGACGCATGTCAAATTGGGTCTGCAATCATATACAACAAAGACAGAGTTAGAGATATAATTTATATATTTATCTAAATTTGTTTATTTATTCATATGATATAAATAAATAAACGAATTTAGATAAATATACACAATTAAATAAATGAACACGTTAATAAAATAAACATAAAAGGATAATGAAATAACTTACCCCAATCCTTGCCATGACCTCCGCCTTCTCTTCCGGCGGTACTTGGCGCCAGGAAGGGTGGTGCAACGGCAACTCCCGAACGAGCTCCCCAAGGTAGTTGGCCCAATGAGCCGCATGCTCACCGAGAGGCATCAGGGTCTCTCTGTCGCCAAACTCAAACCGGATCGGGACGGGGCCACTTTTATCCGTGATGGCCTTTAATCCTAGGTTTCGGGTCTCCTGGCGGGTATGCTGCCTGCCCGCTCTCCTGCCACCCAAATTGGTTTTTCGGGTGCCCTTACCTGCAAATTCAAGTGAGTGATAAAGTCACATAAAATTTAAGGCAAGTAAATTCAATGTATCAAGTTTATGCTTGTATTACAATAATCCAGAAATTCTTACCTCGGTTGCCTAAGCAACCCCCATAACCGGTGGGTATCTGGTGTAGAGGGGGATGATCATCACCGCCACCGTCACCGCCATGACCCCGTGCAACATCTGCTGACATCTGTACAAGTAGCATTAGTAGGAGTAAAGGAGAAACACTATCGAAATCATCTTAAATATTAAACCAATTATACGCATTCATATCCTAAATGAGACAAAACATTCAAAAAGCAGTCCCAAACAGGAGACTTTCTGAAATTAATTTCTAATAAATTAATTTCGGACGGGTTTTCTATAGGATGATTTAATTCAGACGGGGATTTTCTAAAATTAATCACTAAAATCCTAAAACATTCCTAAACGGTTCAATAAACGAGCACATTTCAAGGTAATAAAACAAAGTAACCAAACGGCTTATATCAAGAAAGTTTTATCATGAACAACTTATTATAATTATTAAACTTTCATTAACCAAACGGATTCTATCTAATATTTCACTTCCAACAACAATAATAACCACTATATCCATATAAACACGAAACATACATAATTTCAACGCAATTCGCCTAATAATAACTATAAACTAACAAAATTTAAATAATAAACATTCCCCGGCGACATGTCCCCCAGGATACTAAAAGGAGAAAAAAAATTATAACATACCTTCGGCTCGTCGTCGGCTCGATTGTGGACTCGGCTCGGTTGTGGACTTGGCTCGGCTCGACTGTGGACTCAGACCCGCTACACTCTTAACTGCCAAAAAAATTTAACATAATTAAACATCAATTCATGTGTTCAATTTGTTGCAAAAAATTGTAATTAAAACTTGATTATCACCACCAATCACTTCAATTCGTTGCAAAAATTAAACACCACTTCCTATTAGAAATATCATTTTGAGAGTAAAGGAAAGAATTATGTTTAGAGGAGGAGGGGGTTCGTGTGCTCATGTGCGAGTGTGAGTGGCAGTGGGTTATGTGGTGGTGGGTTCAGTGGTGACTGGTGGTGTTGGGGAGTGGTGGTGGTGGCAGTGAGTTATGTGGTGGTGCTGTTAAAATCGCTAAAAGTGGTTTTTTTTATATTTTACGTTTTGTGTAACTGGCTGTAAACTCCGATCTACTTTTGATGCCAGATAAATCTCGGGCGACATTCCCGGGCGACATGTCGCCCGGGTTACCCTTAACTTTGTCGTTTAGCGCAAAATGGCGCCATAACGAAAATTTTGGAGGGCCTTTTTGGCGAATATTAAAAAACATTCCCAGGCGACATGTCTCCCGGGATCTTTTTTATTAAAAATTTATAAAGTTTTATAAATATATTAAAAAGAATAATTTTTACCAAAATCTTTCCCGAGTGACATGTCGCCCGGGATGAGTTTTATTTAAAAAAAATACACTCTTATAAAACATATTAAAAACTGTATTTTTTTTTGCATAACCCTTTCTCGGGCGACATGTCGCCCGGGAAAGTTTTTCATTAAAATTATTTTTACTGCTTTTAATAATTAATATTATTTATAATTATTTTCATAAAATGAATAATTATTATTTTAGAAAATATATAATTAGTTTTTTTATAAAATAAATAATTATTATTTATAATTATTTTTATAAAATATATAATTATTATTTATAATTATTTATTATAATGTATCTCACACGCGCATGCCTCAACAACACTGATCGAACACCGAAAATTTTCATCGGCTCAATTGTCAGTGTTTTTGGAGCACAAACGAAAACACTGCTCAGTTTTTGATCGTAAGCTACTACATTCTGGTAAATATTTCATCCTTGTTATCGTTACACATTAGATGTTCAACGGATGAGTCAATATGGTATCGTTGTACATTAGATGTTCAACGGATGAGTCAATATGGTATCGTTGTACATTCGATGTTCAACGGATGAGTCAATATGGTATCGTTACACATTAGATGTTCAACGGATGAGTCAATATGGTATCGTTACACATTAGATGTTCAACGGATGAGTCAATATGGTATCGTTGTACATTAGATGTCCAACGGATGAGTCGATATGTTATCGTTGTACATTCGATGTCTAACGGATGAGTCGATATGTTATCGTTACACATTAGATGTTCAACGGATGAGTCAATATGGTATCGTTGTACATTAGATGTCCAACGGATGAGTCGATATGTTATCGTTGTACATTCGATGTCCAACGGATGAGTCGATATGTTATCGTTACACATTCGATGTTCAACGGATGAGTCAATATGGTATCGTTGTACATTCGATGTTCAACGGATGAGTCAATATGGTATCGTTGTACATTAGATGTTCAACGGATGAGTCAATATGGTATCGTTGTACATTCGATGTTCAACGGATGAGTCAATATGGTATCGTTGTACATTAGATGTTCAACGGATGAGTCAATATGGTATCGTTACACATTAGATGTTCAACGGATGAGTCAATATGGTATCGTTGTACATTAGATGTCCAACGGATGAGTCGATATGTTATCGTTGTACATTCGATGTCCAACGGATGAGTCGATATGTTATCGTTACACATTCGATGTTCAACGGATGAGTCAATATGGTATCGTTGTACATTAGATGTTCAACGGATGAGTCAATATGGTATCGTTGTACATTAGATGTCCAACGGATGAGTCGATATGTTATCGTTGTACATTCAATGTCCAACGGATGAGTCGATATGTTATCGTTACACATTTGATGTCCAACGGATGAGTCGATATGTTATCGTTGTACATTAGATGTCCAACGGATGAGTCGATATGTTATCGTTGTACATTCGATGTCCAACGGATGAGTCGATATGTTATCGTTGTACATTCAATGTCCAACGGATGAGTCGATATGTTATCGTTACACATTCGATGTTCAACGGATGAGTCAATATGGTATCGTTGTACATTCGATGTTCAACGGATGAGTCAATATGGTATCGTTACACATTAGATGTTCAACGGATGAGTCGATATGTTATCGTTACACATTCGATGTTCAACGGATGAGTCAATATGGTATCGCTGTACATTCGATGTCCAACGGATGAGTCGATATGTTATCGTTACACATTCGATGTTTAACGGATGAGTCAATATGGTATCGTTGTACATTAGATGTTCAACGGATGAGTCAATATGGTATCGTTGTACATTAGATGTCCAACGGATGAGTCGATATGGTATCGTTGTACATTAGATGTCCAACGGATGAGTCGATATGTTATCGTTGTACATTAGATGTCTAACGGATGAGTCGATATGGTATCGTTGTACATTCGATGTTCAACGGATGAGTCAATATGGTATCGTTGTACATTAGATGTCCAACGGATGAGTCGATATGTTATCATTGTACATTAGATGTCCAACGGATGAGTCGATATGGTATCGTTGTACATTCGATGTTCAACGGATGAGTCAATATGATATCGTTGTACATTAGATGTTCAACGGATGAGTCAATATGGTATCGTTGTACATTAGATGTCCAACGGATGAGTCGATATGTTATCGTTACACATTAGATGTTCAACGGATGAGTCAATATGGTATCGTTACACATTAGATGTTCAACGGATGAGTCAATATGGTATCGTTGTACATTCGATGTTTAACGGATGAGTCAATATGGTATCGTTGTACATTAGATGTTCAACGGATGAGTCAATATGTTATCGTTACACACTAGATGTTCAACGGATGAGTCAATATGGTATCGTTACACATTAGATGTTCAACGGATGAGTCCATATGTTATCGTTGTACATTAGATGTCCAACGGATGAGTCGATATGTTATCGTTGTACATTTGATGTCCAACGGATGAGTCGATATGTATCGTTAAACATTCGATATTTAACGGATGAGTCAATATGGTATCGTTGTACATTCGATGTTCAATCATTGAGTCAATATGGTATCGTTGTACATTAGATGTTCAACGGATGAGTCAATATGGTATCGTTGTACATTAGATGTCCAACGGATGAGTCGATATGTTATCGTTGTACATTAGATGTCCAACGGATGAGTCGATATGTTATCATTGTACATTCGATGTCCAACGGATGAGTCAATATGGTATCGTTGTACATTTGATGTTCAACGGATGAGTCAATATGGTATCGTTGTACATTAGATGTTCAACGGATGAGTCAATATGGTATCGTTGTACATTAGATGTCCAACGGATGAGTCGATATGTTATCGTTGTACATTCAATGTCTAATGGATGAGTCGATATGTTATCGTTACACATTAGATGTTCAACGGATGAGTCGATATGTTATCGTTGTACATTAGATGTCCAACGGATGAGTCAATATGGTATCGTTACACATTAGATGTTCAACGGATGAGTCCATATGTTATCGTTGTACATTAGATGTCCAACGGATGAGTCGATATGTTATCGTTGTACATTTGATGTCCAACGGATGAGTCAATATGGTATCGTTGTACATTAGATGTTCAACGGATGAGTCAATATGGTATCGTTGTACATTAGATGTCCAACGGATGAGTCGATACAGTCTTTTTTTGCAAAACCCTTTCTCGGGCAACATGTCGCCCGGGATAGGTTTTATTTTAAAAAATATACAGACTTATAAATATATTAAAAACTGTATATTTTTTGCAAAACCCTTTCCCGAGAGACATGTCGCCCGAGATATATCTTATTTTAAAAAAATATACAGTCTTATAAATATATAAAAAATTGTATATTTTTTTTGCGAAAACCCTTTCCCGGGCGACATATCGCCCGAGAAAGTTTTTCATTAAAATTATTTTTACAGCTTTTAATTATTTTCATAAAATGAATAATTATTATTTTAGAAAATATATAATTATTTTTTTATAAAATAAATAATTATTTTTATAAAATATATAATTAATATTTATAATTATTTATTATAATTAATTTTTTTTAAGTATGCGCGTATCTCACACGCGCATACCTCAACAACACTGATCGAACACCAAAAATTTTCATTGGCTCAATTGTTATGGTTTTTGGAGCACAAACAAAAACACTGCTTAGTTTTTGATTGTAAGCTACTACATTCTGGTAAATATTTCATCCTTGTTATCGTTACACATTAGATGTTCAACGGATGAGTCAATATGGTATCATTGTATATTAGATGTCTAACGGATGAGTAGATATGTTATTGTTGTACATTCGATGTCCAACATATGAGTCGATATGTTATCGTTACACATTCGATGTTCAACGGATGAGTCAATATGGTATCGTTGTACATTTGATGTTCAGCGGATGAGTCAATATAGTATCGTTGTAGATTAGATGTTCAACGGATGAGTCAATTAGGTATCGTTACACACTAGATGTTCAACGGATGAGTCAATATGGTATCATTACACATTAGATGTTCAACGGATGAGTCCATATGTTATCGTTGTACATTAGATGTCCAACGGATGAGTCGATATGTTATCGTTGTACATTCGATGTCCAACGGATGAGTCGATATGTTATCGTTACACATTCGATGTTCAACGGATGAGTCAATATGGTATCGTTGTACATTTGATGTTCAACGGATGAGTCAATATGGTATCGTTGTACATTAGATGTTCAACGGATGAGTCAATATGGTATCGTTGTACATTAGATGTCCAACGGATGAGTCGATATGTTATCGTTGTACATTAGATGTCCAACGGATGAGTCGATATGTTATCGTTGTACATTCGATGTCCAACGGATGAGTCGATATGTTATTGTTACACATTCGATGTCCAACGGATGAGTCGATATGTTATCGTTGTACATTCGATGTCTAACGGATGAGTCAATATGGTATCGTTGTACATTCGATGTTCAACGGATGAGTCAATATGGTATCGTTGTACATTAGATGTTCAACGGATGAGTCAATATGGTATCGTTACACACTAGATGTTCAACGGATGAGTCAATATGGTATCGTTACACATTAGATGTTCAACGGATGAGTCCATATGTTATCGTTGTACATTAGATGTCCAACGGATGAGTCGATATGTTATCGTTGTACATTCGATGTCCAACGGATGAGTCGATATGTTATCGTTACACATTCGATGTTCAACGGATGAGTCAATATGGTATCGTTGTACATTCGATGTTCAACGGATGAGTCAATATGGTATCGTTGTACATTAGATGTTCAACGGATGAGTCAATATGGTATCGTTGTACATTAGATGTCCAACGGATGAGTCGATATGTTATCGTTGTACATTCGATGTCCAACGGATGAGTCAATATGGTATCGTTGTACATTCGATGTTCAACGGATGAGTCAATATGGTATCGTTGTACATTAGATGTTCAACGGATGAGTCAATATGGTATCGTTGTACATTAGATGTCCAACGGATGAGTCGATATGTTATCGTTGTACATTCGATGTCCAATGGATGAGTCGATATGTTATCGTTACACATTAGATGTTCAACGGATGAGTCGATATGTTATCGTTGTACATTCGATGTCCAACGGATGAGTCAATATGGTATCGTTGTACATTTGATGTCCAACAGATGAGTCAATATGGTATCGTTGTACATTTAATGTTCAACAGCCAGAGCAGAGTTAGGGGGAGATTGCAAGTGGGTCAGGGGAGGACAGCGGAAAGAGATTTCCGGAAGTGGGATCGGACAGGGGAGTGAGGGAACGAGAGCAAATAAGTGGAAGAAGGAAGGACGGTAGGCTCAGGAAGCAATTAATGCAGGCAGAGGAGAGAACAAAGGGAAAGTAGAAGAGGAAAGGAGATGGGAGGGGGAGGAGGAAGAAGTGAGACAGGGAGGTGCAGAAGGGGTAAAGGAGAAGGAAGGACACAGGAGCAAAGGAGAAAAGGGAGTAGGAGAAATAGGGGATGCCAGGCAGAGGAGGGGGGGGAAGAGCAATAAGGGTAGAGGAGATAAGGGAAGAACGGAATGGAGGGTAAGAAAAGGAATCGGGGGAGTCAACCGCAGAGAAAGAAGAGGTAATGTACAGATGGAGAACACTAGAAGGCAAGACGGGAGGTAGCAGGCAGGAAGCAAGTAAATAACAGGGAGTGAGCAGGCAAGGAGTGGGTGGGAAGAGCTATCAGGACACAGAAATCAGGAGAGGAAAAGGGGAGAAGGGGGAGATGACAGGGGCCATGAAAGCAGAGAAAGAGAAGAAAAAGGAAGAAAAGGAGGGAGAAGAAGGCAAAGTAGGGGAAATACTGGGAAAGATAAGGAAAGAAGAAGAACAGAAGAAAGAAGGGGAGACAACAGTGGGAGAAGGAATTTAGGGGGAAGGGGAGGGGGCAGACAGAAGACAGAGGTCAAGAATAACAAGGAACGGGAGCAGGGAGGGATGGGAAACAGAGGGAGGAGGGAAAGGGGGAGAGAGAGGAGTAGGAAGACAGGGGGAGGAGCAGGGGAGGAGGGAGGGAAAGGACGGGAAGGGAGGGCAGGCAGAGGGGAAGGTAGGGGGGGGGAAAGGAAAGAGAAGGAAAGGGAGGCAAAAGGGAGAGCAAAAAAAAGAAAGGGAGGATGAGCAGGGAGGGCAGGAGAGGGCAGAAGCAAGAGGGGGGACAAGACAGTAAAGGAGGGTAGGAAAGGAGAGTAGGGGAAGCAGGAACAAGCCTCAAGGGATGGGATGGGTCGAAGAGCACAAGAGCAGGAGGGACAGAAGGGCGAGAAAGAGGAGAGGGGGAGGGGAAAATAGAAGGGGGGTGAGCAAGAGGAGTGAAGAGAGAAGTGGGGATGAACAGGGTGCAGGGGAGATAGAGGAGGAAGTTATGGAGAGCAGGGGAGGAACAGGGGGAAAGGAGAGAACAGAGCAGGAGGGTAACAGAGAACGAAGAGAGGAAGAGGGAAGGGTGCAGGGGAAGGGAAGGGGGAGGAACAGAAAATAGGAGGAGGAAACACAAGGGAAAGAGTGGGGAAAACCCTAGGAGAATAGGTGAAGAGGGAGGATCAAGAACCAGGAAGGGTTGATTTGGGGGAGGGAAATACAGGGATAGAGAGCGAAGGAATAGAACGAGGAAGGAGGTGCAGAGGGAAGAGGGACAGAAGGGGGAGGGGAGTCAAGCAAGAGAAGTAAAGAGGGAGAGAAGGGGTGGTTCGCAACAAGATACAGAGGACAGAAAAGAATGAGTGGATACGGGGCGTAGGGTGAGACGAGCTATGAGCAGAGTAAGGAGATGGTGTCCGGAACATACAGAGTGGGGGTGACAGAGGGGATACAAAAGAAAGTCCACAATGGTCAATAGTCAGAGGAGAGGGGAGCGAAGGGGCGAGGAGAGTAAGAGAGGAGGGGAGATCACTTAAAGCCAGAGAGGTCAGAAGATCAAGAGAGATCAGATAGAGAAAGAAGTAAGTGGGGAAAAACACAAAAGGGAGAGATATAAAGGGAGATGGAGAAGAGAAAAACAGTAAGTCCAGGGAGGACAAAGAAGAGGGGATTGGATGGGGGGGGAGAAGGAGAAGGAAAAAAAGGACAGGGAATTCAGATTGCATGTAAGTAGAGACAAGGTAGAGGGGGAAGGGAAGAGGGGAGCGGTCAGGGAGAAGACGAGAAGAATAGACAAGGCAGAGCTAAAGGGGGTGAGGAGGCGACATCAAAACAGCAGAGGGCAAGAAGTAGCAAAGTGAAGAAGGGAGGGAGGCAAGGGGCAGAGAAGGAGGGGGCAGGCAAACAGGACAGATATCAGAGAAGGCAGAGAGGGAGAGATTTAGAACGTCGAAGAGGAAAGAGGACAGAGGGAGACAAGATAAAGTGAGAGGAAGGATAAAAAAGAGAGGAAAGGAGGTGGAGACAGAGGGGGGGCAGGGAGTCGAAATATATGGTGGGGAAGAGGATAAGGACAGGGATGGGAGGGGACAAGGAAGGATACAGAAGGCGGAGGGAAGGAAAGAGAAGATACAAGAGAGAGACAAGAGATTTATAGGAGGAGAGAGGAGAGGATGACAATAAAGAAGAAAGAAAGGATGAAGAAAGGGGGAAAAAGGAACAGAAGGACAGACAAGGGGCAGACAGAGGGGAGCAGTAGAGCATGCAGGAGGATGTAGGGAGGGGTAGGGGGAGGGGAGGGGAGGGAAAGGGACAGAAGAGGGCAGTGCAAGAGGGCAGAAAAAAGGAGGAAAGATTAGAGGGAGGAGAAAAAAATAACAAAAAAGGAGAGGGAGAGGTGGGGAGGCAAGGGGAGGGAGAGGGGGAGAAGGAGAGAAGAGAGAACAAGAGAAACAAGAGTAAGTCAAGAATTGGGTGTGATGCTGAGAGTAAAGAAGAGCGAGGATGGGAGGGGAGAAGATCAGTGGAAGGAGGTAGTAAGGGTCAGGAGGTAAACAGGGAGAAGGAAAAGTGTCAGCAGGAAGGGATAGTGGATGAAATGCAGACGTGGAAGACACAAACCAATGAACGGAGGGGAGTGCAGTAGGGGGGTGGCTACAGGGCAATGCGAAGAAGTAAACGGCAGTAGCGAGGAGGGAGGATGGAGAAAGGGGAGGTAATTGGACTCCGGTCACGGAAGGAAAATAAGAAAGGAGAGGGAAGGATTGAGAGGAGGAACAGGAGGAAGAAAAAGGGAAAACGAATAGGGGTAAAAGGGGGGGGAAGATAGGGGATGGGTGAGCAGCAGAAGAGAGGGGCAGAAGGGAAGAGAGGAGAGAAGGGGAGAAGGGGAGAGGGGTAGGAACCCAGAGAGGGAATAGTACAGGACGAGGATGTGGGGTGAGGGTGAGGGTGGGACAAGGGCAGATGGCGATAACAGCAGAGGGTATAGAAAGGGAGGAAGGGCCGGCGGAGTGAAAAAGGAGAAAAGAGGGAAGAGGGGCAGAGGGCATGAAGGATAGAAGTAGGAAGGGGGTGTGAAATAAGAAAGAGAGAAGAGAGGGATTATCAGATTAGGAAGCCGAGGCAGAAGGGGAAAACAGTAAAGGGAAAGTGAGAGTGGGTGGGCAGACAGAAAGAAGAAGGGGGAGGAGACAGAAAGATGAAGTCGAATGTTATCATGTACATGAGATGTCCAACGGATGAGATCGATATGTTAAACTGTTACATAATCGATGTTCAAGCGGATGGAGTCTATATGGTATCGTTGTACATTCGATATCCAACGGAAATGAGTCGATATGTTATCTTACACATTAGATGTTTAAACACGGATGAGTCAATATGGAATCGATAACACATTAAGATGTTTCAACGATATCAATATGGTATCGTTACAAAAAACCCATTTTTGATGTTCAAAAACCCGGATGAGATCAATATGGCATCGTTGTACATAATGATGTTCCAACCTATGAGTCAATATGGTATCGTTGACATTGATGTTTCAACGATGAGTCAATATTAACATTGAACATTCGTATTCAACGATTAGTCATATGGTATCATTGTACATCGATGTCCATACGGATAAGTCGATATTTTTTTTATCGTTACACTTATATGTTCAACGATGAGTTAATATGGTTATCGTTAACAACATAGATGTGTCAAACGGATGAGTCAATATGGTGATCGTACGCATTAGATTTCAACGGATGAGTCATATGGTATCGTTGTCCATTAGATGTCCAACGGATGAGTTGATATCTTATCGTTTGTACAATAATTCCCAATCGAATGAGTCGATATATGTTATCGTTGTACATTCGATGTCCAACTGATGAGTCGATATGTTATCGTTGTACATTCGATGTCCAACGGATGAGTCGATATGTTATCGTTACACATTCTATATTTAACAGATGAGTCAATATGGTATCGTTGTATATTAGATGTTCAACGGATGAGTCAATATGGTATCGTTGTACATTAGATGTTCAACGGACGAGTCAATATAGTATCGTTGTATATTAGATGTCTAACGGATGCGTCGATATGTTATCATTGTACATTAGATGTCCAACGGATGAGTCGATATGTTATCGTTGTACATTAGATGTCCAACGGATGAGTCGATATGTTATCGTTGTACATTCGATGTCCAACGGATGAGTCAATATGGTATCGTTGTACATTCGATGTTCAACGGATGAGTCAATATGGTATCGTTGTACATTAGATGTTCAACGGATGAGTCAATATGGTATCGTTGTACATTAGATGTCCAACGGATGAGTCGATATGTTATCGTTGTACATTCGATGTCCAATGGATGAGTCGATATGTTATCGTTACACATTAGATGTTCAACGGATGAGTCGATATGTTATCGTTGTACATTAGATGTCCAACAGATGAGTCAATATGGTATCGTTACACATTAGATGTTCAACGGATGAGTCCATATGTTATCGTTGTACATTAGATGTCCAACGGATGAGTCGATATGTTATCGTTGTACATTTGATGTCCAACGGATGAGTCAATATGGTATCGTTGTACATTAGATGTCCAACGGATGAGTCAATATAGTATCGTTGTACATTCGATGTCCAACGAATGAGTCGATATGGTATCGTTGTACATTAGATGTTCAACAGATGAGTCGATATGTTATCGTTGTACATTAGATGTCCAATGGATGAGTCGATATGTTATCGTTACACATTAGATGTCCAATGGATGAGTCGATATGTTATCGTTACACATTAGATGTCTAACGGATGAGTCGATATGTTATCGCTACACATTAGATGTTCAACGGATGAGTCGATATGTTATCGGTACACATTAGATGTTCAACGGATGAGTCAATATGGTATCGTTATACATTAGATGTCCAACGGATGAGTCGATATGTTATCGTTGTATATTCGATGTCCAACGGATGAGTCGATATGTTATCGTTACACATTAGATGTTCAACGGATGAGTCGATATGTTATCGTTACACATTAGATATTCAACGGATGAGTCGATATGGTATCGGTACACATTAGATGTTCAACGGATGAGTCAATATGGTATCGTTACACATTAGATGTTCAACTGATGAGTCAATATGGTATCGTAGTACATTAGATGTTCAACGGATGAGTCAATATGTTATCGTTATACATTAGATGTCCAACGGATGAGTCGTTCTCCTGGAGCTTCAACGGCTCCAATTTATTCTCCAGGATCTTCATCGACTCCAATTTACTCTCCAGGATCTTCAACACCTCCAAGCTATTCTCTGGGAACTTCAAGAAATGCAGAATGTAATTCGTATGCTTTAAGCGTCGGTATGTAAGTCTCGTATGATTATCGTTCTAATATGTTTAAGTGTCTGTTTGTAAGTCGCTTGTGTTACTACAAGTGGTATGTATAATATTTAACTAAATGAATGTTTGTTTTGTGTTACTTGACGAATGTGCATCTTGAAAAGTATACGGTATATCATGTTCAACTATAGAAGGGTTTGTGCATATCCTGACCGAACCAAGAAAACGGAGTGTTTTTTTATATAGTTATTATTTAAAACCACACAACGAACCGAGAAAACGAAGTGTTTTTTATATAGTTTTTATATAGTTATACGTTAAACGCATATTTTAAAACCACACAAGAAACCGAAATCTTTTTTTTAGTATTTATATATTTTAAATAATAATTATATATTTTATAAGTATCTTTATAAATTATTATTTATAAAATATATAATTATAAAATATATTTTATAAATAATAATGATTTAAAAACAGAATTAAATTTTTTAACAAAATAAATAATCCCGGGCGACATGTCGCCCGGGAAACATGAGCGGGAAAAATTGGAGCCAAGAGGTTCGCTAATTTTTTTGTTAAATTTTGATTAAAAGTTTCCCGGGCGACATGTCGCCCGGGATACTCTAACGTACTTTAATTAACACTAATCACTACTCTTAACCATTCACGTAAATTAACTTTTTTTAATAAAATCTTTCCCGGGCGACATGTCGCCCGAGAAAGTATGGTTAAAATTTGACCAAAAAAATCAACAAAAATCTTGGCGGTAATTTTTCCCGCTCACTTTTACGGGCGACATGTCGCCCGGGAAATATTAGATGTCCAACGGATGAGTCGATATGTTATCGTTTTACATTAGATGTCTAACTGATGAGTCGATATGTTATCGTTACACATTAGATGTTCAACGGATGAGTCGATATGGTATCGTTACACATTCGATGTTCAACGGATGAGTCAATATGGTATCGTTACACATTAGATGTTCAACGGATGAGTCAATATGGTATCGTTCAACTATAGAAGGGTATATCATGTTCAACTATAGAAGGGTAGTGCATATCCTGACCGAACCGAGAAAACTGAGTGTTTTTTTATATAGTTATTATTTAAAACCACACAACGAACCCAGAAAACGAAATGTTTTTTATATAGTTTTTATATACTAATACGTTTAACGCATATTTTAAAACCACACAAGAAACCGAAATCTTTTTTTTAGTATTTATATATTTTGAATAATAATTATATATTTTATAAGTATTTTTATAAATTATTATTTATAAAATATATAATTATAAAATATATTTTATAAATAATAATGATTTAAAAACAGAATTAAATTTTTTAACAATATAAATAATCCCGGGCGACATGTCGCCCGGGAAACATGAGCGGGAAAAATTAGAGCCAAGAGGTTCGCTAATTTTTTTGTTAAATTTTAATTAAAAGTTTCCCGGGCGACATGCCGCCCGGGATACTCTAACGTACTTTAATTAACACTAATCACTACTCTTAACCATTCACGTAAATTAACTTTTTTTAATAAAATCTTTCCCGGGCGACATGTCGCCCGTAAAAGTGAGCGGGAAAAATTACCGCCAAGATTTTTGTTGATTTTTTTGGTCAAATTTTAACCATACTTTCCCGGGCGACATGTCGCCCGGGAAACTCTCCTCCAAACTTTGACTAAAAAGTCTATGAGAATTGGTGCCACGTTGGACGGACTTTTGTCGTTTAGTGGGGTTTCCCGGGCGACAAATGTCGCCCGGGAAACAATCGTCGCCTGTTCTACTTTTTCTTGTAGTGATGATACATCAATATATTACAGAAAATGCTTGGATACTCTTAGGTTAAAAGGCATATCCCACGAATTAAGCCTTGCATTTGCAGTGGTACAAGCCCCAACAAGCATTCTATGTACTCGATCAAAGATCTACATATCATCTATTCATAAAGAATGCGCGCAATTGCAATAATGATTAACATAAAACATATTACGTAGAAATTGGGAAAAATGTTTTTAATAATTCACATAACAAGTGCCCAATCCATGATTATCTTATCTTCTGACTTTTAGTTTCTGAATTCTGAACCTTGAGAAATTGTAACAGCAACGTATATATTTCTACATTGATGGTGATAGAGAAGAGGTAGTGTAGCGTTCCATGGAATCCCAAACTCAATCCATGGGTGCGGGTAACTGTGTGGAAATTAAGTGGTGGATTAAAACTCTGAGAAAACATCCGAGTAATTAAGTCACAGGTGGTGCATGTTTTCTTTTTTAAAGGTTTTAATTTATAAGGCCAAACAAGATGACGATCGCATATAATATATAGGCCCAAGCCCGTTTATGGGTTTAGGATATAAGGGTTTTACCACTATAAATAGTGGTCAATAATAAATCATAACTCAAAGGGTTTTCTATCATTCTACATATATATGTGTGTGATATTCTTTATAACCAAATAATTAGATTAACACGATGAAGAAAAATGGTAACTCTCGAACAAGTTTGTTAATTCAACAAGAAATTATCACCACTTGCCGCCATCGACCACTCATTGACCCGATGGTTCTTATCATCCTCATACTCCCTATGCTTGTTCTTCTATTCCTATTTTTCCTATCACATGTTCCAGAAATTATCAAACCAGCTTCCTTTAAATCTACTTTGAGTTGCTTTAATCTTTTCCTTGTACTCCTTGTAATTCTTTTTCGCACTTTTGATCCTAAGGTCGACGGCCCCTCTACCAATAAGGTGGTCGAAAATGATCAGAATCTTGACGTTGAAGGTGTTAACGACGAGAGTCATTTTTATGATTCAGGAAATATTAATTTTTATTTGCACATTTATAATTTTAACAAATGTAGTTATACTAATTCATTTATCCTTGTCATATTGTGCAGTAGATTGGCTCATGAGGGATGAAGAGATTGATGCTTCTAGAAATAGTGATGATCAGCGCACACCTATACCACCGATGCCATGGATACATGTGAATTCATGCAAACTTGATCCGCAAGTAAGTGATGCTACGGCTAAAATAACATCATCGGATGATCATAGGATCAAGAGAAAGAGAAGGCAATATCGACCAAAAGTAAAGAATATACGTCATGCCACACCTATACCACCAGCTCCACCTCCGCCTAGAGCACCGGCTCCGGTACAAGGACAAAAGTCTATCTTCCAAATTATGTTTAAAAAACCAAGAAAAGCTACACATATTCCCTTCGTTACTACAACAGTGCCACCGCCGCCACCACCACCACCATCACGGTCATTATTCCCTAACTTTTTCACGTCGAGAAATAAAATAAAAAATATTCCTTCATAAAAAAACTCAAAACTACCACCACTACCACCAACAGGACCACCACCGCAACCAGAACCTCAACGACAACGCTATGACCAACAGAGTTCTATTTGCAGCAGCTCAGAGTCGTCATGTTTACCACCACCACTACCACCTCTTAATATGCCTGAAATGAAAGATAAATATTATGGCGATTTTGTTAGGCTAGGGAGCTACAATAGTAATACTTCTAGTTCACCGGACCTTCAACCAATGGGTCAACCGCCAACTTTTATAAAAGGTGAGATTATTAATTGTCATCATATCAAACCATGAAATCATTAATAGCTTTTTAACAAATGTAGTTTTACTAACTCATGTCTCATTGTTATATTGTACATTAGAGTGGATGAACATGACTGATGAAGCAATGGACGCGTCAGGAAATAGTGATGATCAACGCACACCTACACCTCCACCGGTGCCATGGATACATGTGAATTATAACAAACCTAATCCTCAAGTATGTGATGATATAAATGAAAAGTCTTCATCAGATGATCAAAGCTACGACACAAAGAGGAAGAGAAAGTCATATAGACTGAGATTAAGAAATAAGCGTCGTGTCACATCCTCTATATGAGTTGTTCGTTACGCTCGAGCTCCAGCTCTAGCTGCTCCGGCTCAAGCTCCAGCACCGACACCGACATCAACACCACCACCTGCGTCTATCTTCAGAAGTATGTTTAAGAAACAAAACAAAGATAAACGAACTCACCTTGATACTGCAGCACCAACACCGCCACCGCCACCACGATCATTTCTTAATAACATATTTAAGCCCGGAAACAAAAACAAAAAACTCTCTTCATCAAAAACCTCACCACTACCACCACTACCACCAACACGATCACGACCACAACCACGACCACCACCGCAACCAAAACCACAACCTCAACACTATTACCGGCAGAGTTCCGTGAGCAGCAGCTCACAGTCATCGTATATACCACAACCACCACCACTGCCACCTTTCGACATGCCTGCGAATAAATATAAATATATTGGACAGTATTTTGTAAGGCTTAGGAGCTTCAATAGTAATACTTCTAGTTCACCAGACCTTCAACCAATGGGTCAACCGTCAACATCTACGGACAGCGGAGATATGTTATGGTCCAGCCCTGATGTCAACGCAAAAGCTGGCATTTTCATTTAAGGGAAAAGATATATGGAAAATTGAACAAGAAAATAGAGTTGAGAAGAAAGGTGGCCCAAGTTTAGTCAATAAGCCTAACATAAACAAGTATAATTAGATGCGTATATTCCATTTTTTCTAGCCTTTTATTTAGATATAAGATTTGGAATTGAATTATACAACTTGTACATGCATGTTTTGGGTGTGTGGTTGGAAACGGTCACGGCATATCACGGTTAAGCATTGTACATCTTGTCAAATGCTGGACTTCTCAAGGTTACTTGAACTGTAAAAACATTATTTGTTTAACTACATTTTGTGTGTGAATTGCAAATTTGGTCTTGTAATTTGAGAGATTATACATATGTTATTTTTTACTTTTATAGTATCTTATAAAAATTCTCAAAATTAAAAGGACATTAAACAACTTCATTAAAATATCGCGTCAGCAAAGCACACGAGTTAAGTAGATGACTACGTAAGGGTCAAAGTGAAGGAAATCAACCTTCTTAAACCCAGACTCACATCACATGATAACACCAATGAAAACGACAAGATTATTGGTTTTCAATGGTTTGTATTTTAATAAGCACTTATAATATGAAACCTGCTACCTATTTATAAACTGCATGCTAACAAAGTAAAGTACACAAAACTTGCATGAAATAGAACGTGGGTATACTCCCATGACCTCCTGAATAATAGACGTGTAAAACCCTTGGCCCTTTTCCATGCATATCGGTACCATATCAACTCTTATATTCACACATTAAAACATGCTACTAACTATCCAACCATGACTAAACTAACCCGCACCATGACCCATCAAGATTTTCCAACATTCACCCCCGTAATCTTGATGATCTTGACCCGAGCCTCTTCCACGGTTCTCTTTCACGTTCAAGACCATTCCCGAACACCTGACCTTCACCTCGGTCACATCGAGAGTCTTCTTTCAACCCTTTTTTATTGTTTATAACACATATAACATGTAACATCCGTTGGACATGTTCATTACCATCTCGACCTTTCCCTAGACCCACGACCTCTTCTCCGGCCACGTCCAAAGCTATCTCGGTTTGAACTTCTAAATGCCATAATGTTTACACCGTGTTTCTGTTATTGCCAACACCACCACCGACAACTCTACTTTTGACATCCCCAACCTTTAATCAAGCTTGTTTCGAGGGCACTCTTCCACCGCTCAAGAAAACAAGGTCACAACCACCTTTACCTTCTTCTGTCACCCGCAAAAACGAACCAAATCAAATCCACTTGGTGTGATGTCTTCTTGTCCGTTTGCCACGCAATTATGTTTAGTCTCTCACAACAAACAAACATGATAAAAGAAAATGATCCACAACTACAACCCTTTTCCAATAAGACCTCTTCTACGAGACCTATTCCACTGACGAAGAAGACAAGCTACACACTCTACGGTCTTCTTGCATTTGCAGAATGAACCAAATCCAAAACCACTTGCTTTGACGGATACTTTCTGTTCATTTCACGCACTCATGCCGATTAGTCTCTTCAACACGGAACAACTGATGAAAGGTAGCTTACACCCCTTTTCACACGAACCATACAAAGTGAAAGAAATCAGCCTCCTTAAACCCTAACTAACACCACACGATAACACCAATCAAAATGACAAGATTGGTTTTCAATGGTTTGCATATTAATAAGGGAAAACTGATTACACACATATAATATGAAACCTACTACTCCCTCCGTCCTAATTTAATAGTTCACTTTTTGACTTTTTGGAGTCTTTATTTTTTAACTTTGACCATAATTTTTTTTTATATAATACTTGATAAAAATTACACCAATGAAAATACATATAAAACTCAATCTATTCATATATTTTGTATCAAGTATTATATAACAAAAAAAATTAAGGTCAAAGTTTAATAAGAAAGACTTTAAAAAGTCAAAAGTAGACTAATAAATTGGGACGGAAGGAGTACCTATTTATAAACTACATGCTAACAAAGTAAAGTACTTAAAACTTGCATGAAATGGAATGTGGGTATACTGCCATGACATCCTGAATAATAGGTAAACCCAAGAACTAGTAAAAACCACTTGTAAAATCCGTGGTCCTTTGCCATGCATATCGGTACCATATCAGTTGTTATATCCACACATAAAACCATGCAGCTAACTATCCACCTGTGACTAAACTGACCTGCACCATGACCTATCAAGATTATCCAACACAAAGTATCAGTTAAGTATTCTCTCTTATTTGATTGAATCCTAGTTTCCCATAGCCATGACAGTCTTCGTCTATCTTGATAGTTGTTTACCATTGATGATGACATTCATAAGATACTTGGTATAGATCATCAAGGCTGACGACATTCGGAGAGCCGACTGCTTGTCAACTCACCTGATTAAAGGACACAAACTTTTGTCTGCAAGCGAGGACAGGAAATGAGAAGCATGCATTTGGTTTTTTTCAGAAACAGAAAATGAAAGAAGTTAGTTTTTTTCCTCTTATGTCTTAAAGCGGTAAGAGGAATTGAAAGACGTGTGTTTGCTTATATTTAGACATAAGAGGCAAAAATAACTTTTTTCCTCTACAAATTTGTAGATTTTTTTTGTCTCATTATCACTTCATTTATCTTAAAAGACTTCCAATCCATCTCTCCTCTTGCAAACTTAGTTTTGCAGATAAGACATAAAGCATCTAAAAAACAAACACGGCCTTAGTGTGCAACATTGATAGCTTATTGTCAACCATTACATCTCTCTAACACTGTTTTTTCCAAAATAAAACATTTATAACCATTCGTTGATATCAAATAAAAGACTGCTAGAAAACTTAAAAGCGGTTCGAGTGTCCAAGCTAAAGCATTAGAAAAATAATCTTGGTTGATGGTTGTTTCATAAACGCCACTATTATATGTATATAACTCCTTATCCAAGCCAAGATTTTGAAATTGTCTAATAGGATTACATTTTTAAAAAAGGAATATCCATCATTATATTATCTCAAATAAAGGACTACAGGTCAATCTAGTGAATAGACTGCTAAATGTGCAAGTTAAAGGAAATTCAAGTCTCACGTGTTATGCAAGTGAGCCCGCTCAACCAACACAACAAACTTTCCTGCCTATTTTTCACTTTAAATACTTTGTATCATTCATTTTATCATTTCAAGCTTTGTATGAATCTCTCTTTCTATTTAAAATCATTCGCACTCATGCCATTTTCCCCAACGACAAATTCGGGGTATCCCGGGCGACTTGTCGCTGGGGATAAGTTTCCCGGGCGACTTGTCGCCCGGGATAGGTCGAGCAGAAAAGCTCGAAGGGGATACCTTCCCGGGCGACTTACCCGGGCGACATCGTGGGGCCCACACAGTTTTAGTCAAACAAATATTTGCCACGGTGGAGGGGTTTCCCGGGCGACATGTCGTCTGGGATACTAAATTTATAAAATGAGTAATTAATATTGAAGCTTGATTAATTAGTTAATTACGTAGAATTCCGGGCGACATGTCTCCCGTGAAAACATTCCAAATAAATTAACTAGTCAACGTGGCAATATTTTTTGTCGTTTATTGGTACCTTTCTCGGGCGGACACGTCGCCCTGTGATGGTTTTTTTTAATATTTTTTCCCAACTTTCCCGGGCGAAATTGTCGTCCTGGGATAGATTTTTAATATTTTTTCCCAACTTTCCCGGGCGACATGTCACCCGGGAAACCCTTTAATAAATTTTTTGTTTTTTTGTAGTGCCTGCACAGCAGGCTATTTCCAGATTTTTCCGGAATTTTTACATTTTATCATATTAAAGTGTTACGTAGGTCACGTTCAGCCTAGAGCTTCATCTCTAGCTCAAGCACCGGCTCCGGTACAAGGACAAAAGTCTATCTTCCAAATTATGTTTAAAAAACCAAGAAAAGCTACACATATTCCCTTCGTTACTACAACAGTGCCACCGCCGCCACCACCACCACCATCACGGTCATTATTCCTTAACTTTTTCACATCGAGAAATAAAATAAAAAATATTCCTTCATAAAAAACTCAAAACTACCACCACTACCACCAACAGGACCACCACTGCAACCAGAACCTCAACGACAACGCTATGACCAATAGAGTTCTATTTGCAACAGCTCAGAGTAGTCATGTTTACCACCACCACTACCACCTCTTAATATGCCTGAAATGAAAGATAAATATTATGGCGATTTTGTTAGGCTAGGGAGCTACAATAGTAATACTTCTAGTTCACCGGACATTCAACCAATGGGTCAACCGCCAACTTTTATAAAAGGTGAGATTATTAATTGTCATCATATCAAACCATGAAATCATTAATAGCTTTTTAACAAATGTAGTTTTACTAACTCATGTCTCATTGTTATATTGTACATTAGAGTAGATGAACATGACTGATGAAGCAATGGACGCGTTAGGAAATAGTGATGATCAACGCACACCTACACCTCCACCAGTGCCATGGATACATGTGAATTATAACAAACCTAATCCTCAAGTATGTGATGATATAAATGAAAAGTCTTCATCAGATGATCAAAGCTACGACACAAAGAGGAAGAGAAAGTCATATAGACTAAGATTAAGAAATAAGCGTCGTGTCACATCCTCTATATGAGCTGTTCGTCACGCTCGAGCTCCAGCTCTAGTTGCTCTGGCTCAAGCTCCAGCACCGACACCGGCATCAACACCACCACCTGCGTCTATCTTTAGAAGTATGTTTAAGAAACAAAACAAAGATATACGAACTCACCTTGATACTGCAGTACCAACACCGCCACCACGATCATTTCTTAATAACATATTTAAGCCCGAAAACAAAAACAAAAAACTCTCTTCATCAAAAACCTCACCACTACCACCACTACCACCAACACGATCACGACCACAACCACGACCACCACCGCAACCAAAACCACAACCTCAACACTATTACCGGCAGAGTTCCGTGAGCAGCAGCTCACAGTCATCGTATATACCACAACCACCACCACTGCCACCTTTCGACATGCCTGCGAATAAATATAAATATATTGGACAGTATTTTGTAAGGCTTAGGAGCTTCAATAGTAATACTTCTAGTTCACCAGACCTTCAACCAATGGGTCAACCGTCAACATCTACGGACAGCGGAGATATGTTATGGTCCAGCCCTGATGTCAACGCAAAAGCTGGCATTTTCATTTAAGGGAAAAGATATATGGAAAATTGAACAAGAAAATAGAGTTGAGAAGAAAGGTGGCCCAAGTTTAGTCAATAAGCCTAACATAAACAAGTATAATTAGATGCGTATATTCCATTTTTTCTAGCCTTTTATTTAGATATAAGATTTGGAATTGAATTATACAACTTGTACATGCATGTTTTGGGTGTGTGGTTGGAAACGGTCACGGCATATCACGGTTAAGCATTGTACATCTTGTCAAATGCTGGACTTCTCAAGGTTACTTGAACTGTAAAAACATTATTTGTTTAACTACATTTTGTGTGTGAATTGCAAATTTGGTCTTGTAATTTGAGAGATTATACATATGTTATTTTTTACTTTTATAGTATCTTATAAAAATTCTCAAAATTAAAAGGACATTAAACAACTTCATTAAAATATCGCGTCAGCAAAGCACACGAGTTAAGTAGATGACTACGTAAGGGTCAAAGTGAAGGAAATCAACCTTCTTAAACCCAGACTCACATCACATGATAACACCAATGAAAACGACAAGATTATTGGTTTTCAATGGTTTGTATTTTAATAAGCACTTATAATATGAAACCTGCTACCTATTTATAAACTGCATGCTAACAAAGTAAAGTACACAAAACTTGCATGAAATAGAACGTGGGTATACTCCCATGACCTCCTGAATAATAGACGTGTAAAACCCTTGGCCCTTTTCCATGCATATCGGTACCATATCAACTCTTATATTCACACATTAAAACATGCTACTAACTATCCAACCATGACTAAACTAACCCGCACCATGACCCATCAAGATTTTCCAACATTCACCCCCGTAATCTTGATGATCTTGACCCGAGCCTCTTCCACGGTTCTCTTTCACGTTCAAGACCATTCCCGAACACCTGACCTTCACCTCGGTCACATCGAGAGTCTTCTTTCAACCCTTTTTTATTGTTTATAACACATATAACATGTAACATCCGTTGGACATGTTCATTACCATCTCAACCTTTCCCTAGACCCACGACCTCTTCTCCGGCCACGTCTAAAGCTATCTCGGTTTGAACTTCTAAATGCCATAATGTTTACACCGTGTTTCTGTTATTGCCAACACCACCACCGACTACTCTACTTTTGACATCCCCAACCTTTAATCAAGCTTGTTTCGAGGGCACTCTTCCACCGCTCAAGAAAACAAGGTCACAACCACCTTTACCTTCTTCTGTTACCCGCAAAAATGAACCGAATCAAATCAACTTGGTGTGATGTATTCCTGTCCGTTTGCCACACAATTATGTTTAGTCTCTCACAACAAACAAACATGATAAAAGAAAATGATCCACAACTACAACCCTTTTTCGATAAGACCTCTTCCACGAGACCTATTCCACTGACGAAGAAGACAAGCTACACACTCTACGGTCTTCTTGCATTTGCAGAATGAACCAAATCCAAAACCACATGCTTTGACGGATACTTTCTGTTCATTTCACGCACTCATGCCGATTAGTCTCTTCAACACGGAACAACTGATGAAAGGTAGCTTACACCCCTTTTCACACGAACCATACAAAGTGAAAGAAATCAGCCTCCTTAAACCCTAACTAACACCACACGATAACACCAATCAAAATGACAAGATTGGTTTTCAATGGTTTGCATATTCATAAGGGAAAACTGATTACACACATGTAATATGAAACCTACTACTCCCTCCGTCCTAATTTAATAGTTTACTTTTTGACTTTTTAGAGTCTTTATTTTTTAACTTTAACCATAATTTTTTTTATATAATACTTGATAAAAATTACACCAATGAAAATACATATAAAACTCAATCTATTCATATATTTTGTATCAAATATTATATAATAAAAAAAATTAAGGTCAGAGTTTAATAAGAAAGACTTTAAAAAGTCAAAAGTAGACTTATAAATTGGGACAGAAGAAGTACCTATTTATAAACTACATGCTAACAAAGTAAAGTACTTAAAACTTGCATGAAATGGAATGTGGGTATACTGCCATGACATCCTGAATAATAGGTAAACCCAAGAACTAGTAAAAACCACTTGTAAAATCCGTGGTCCTTTGCCATGCATATCGGTACCATATCAGTTGTTATATCCACACATAAAACCATGCAGCTAACTATCCACCTGTGACTAAACAGACCTGCACCATGACCTATCAAGATTATCCAACACAAAGTATCGGTTAAGTATTCTCTGTTATTTGATTGAATCCTAGTTTCCCATAGCCATGACAGTCTTCATCTATCTTGATAACTATTTACCATTGATGATGACATTCATAAGATACTTGGTATAGATCATCAAGGCTGACGACATTCGGAGAGCCGACTGCTTGTCAACTCACCTGATTAAAGGACACAAACTTTTGTCTGCAAGCGGGGACAGGAAATGAGAAGCGTGCGTTTGGTTTTTTTAGAAAGAGAAAATGGAAGAAGTTAGTTTGTTTTTTCCTCTTATGTATGAAAGCGGTAAGAGGAAGTGAAAGACGTGTGTTTGTTTATATTTAGACATAAGAGGAAAAAATAACTTTTTTCCTCTACAAATTTGTAGATTTTTTTGTCTGATTATCACTTCATTTATCTAAAAAGACTTCCAATCCATCTCTCCTCTTGGAAACATGGTTTTCAAGATAAGACATAAAACATCTAAAAAACAAACACGGCCTTAGTGTGCAACATTGATAGCTTATTGTCAACCATTACATCTCTCTAACACTGTTTTTTCCAAAATAAAACATTTATAACCATTCGTTGATATCAAATAAAAGACTGCCAGAAAACTTAAAAGCGGTTCGAGTGTCCAAGCTAAAGCATTAGAAATATAATCTTGGTTGATGGTTGTTTCATAAACGCCACTATTATATGTATATAACTTCCTATTCAAGCCATGATTTTGAAATTGTCTGATAGGATTACATTTTTAAAAAAGGAATATCCATCATTATATTTTCTCAAATAAAGGACTACAGGTCAATCTAGTGAATAGACTGCTATATGTGCAAGTTAAAAGAAATTCAAGTCTCACGTGTTGTGCAAGTGAGCCCGCTCAACCAACACAACAAACTTTCCTGCCTATTTTTCACTTTAAATACTTTGTATCATTCATTTTATCATTTCAAGCTTTGTATGAATCTCTCTTTCTATTTAAAATCATTCGACACAATCCCATAATCAATAACAAATCTCTTTAACCATTTCTACTTGACTTTACCTAATCTTGTGAATTCTAGTGTTATGAGTTGGTTAATTCTGATTATGAGTTCTTAATCCAATTAGCATATTATTAGAGCAACATCTTGCTACATACCACCATTCGAACTGGTTTGTTACAAATTTAGTTAGAACACCATTTTCTGTTACAACACCACCATAATCTGTTGATCTTTTGATTAAACCACCGTACAACCATTAATTCCGGTCATTCTAGACCATTTGTCCAATCTAAAATATGTTATGAGTCTAATTCGTTCCGTTTTCAATTCACAAATACGTTAGTTAGGAACTGTATAGTAGAATAGTTAGTTAGTTAGTTACTCCGTGTGGTGTAATTAATAGTTCTTGAATGTTTGTTATGAAATCATAATGATGGGAACAAGAAACTCAACAATGGAGGTTCATATTGATGACACCATTAAGAATTGGGTAACTGATCATGTCAATCAGATTTATAGTGGTTTGAGTGAGAAATTTGATATGGTTTCCAATAGCTTGAATGATGTCATGACACAATTACAGTATTTGGCTATTGATGTGAATAGATTGAAAGGATGAGGAGAAGGCAACAACAAATTTAGTAGACTAAGCAAATTAGAATTTCCAAAGTTCTCTAGAGATGACGTTCAGAGATGGTTGTTCAGATTAAAACAATTATTTGCCATTGATAATGTCCATGATAAAGATAAGGTCAAGATTATGTTAGTTTATCTGCGGATAGGGCATTAGCGTGGCATTTTTAGTTCACTTAGACTCAAGGAGAAACTATGGGGTGGACTGTGTATGTGGAAGCAATTTTGAAAAGATTTGGGGCTGTGAATGAAGATCTAATGGCAAGACTCAAAAATCTCAAGTATGAAAGTAGTATGAAGGAGTAACAAAGTAAGTTTGAACAATTGCTTAGTCAAGCTGACAATACTGAGTGACAATATGTTAATATGTTCATTGCTAGATTGCCTACTGGTATTGAGATGACTGTGAGAATGTTTAGGCCTAAGACACTAGCAGATACTTTTAGTTTAGCTAATTTATAAGAGGTCTGTATAGATATTGTTAAGCATAAGAATGCACCTTTATTTCCAACTCCTAAAACCACTACTAGTTTATATGCCAATAGGAATGTGAACTATCTAAAGAGGGCTACTACTTTGACTCTGCCTCCACCAAACACTTAGTTTGTAACCAAACTCCCTGCAAAAACTAAAACTACACCTAGATAACAACTGTCTAAAAAATAATTAGTTGAAAAGATGCTAAGAACTTATGCTTTTACTATGTTGAGAAATATATGCCTCGCCATAAGTGTAGTGGTCTTTGGAAGTTAGTCCTAGTGAAGAAGATTTTGAGTTAGATAAACCTAAGATTGAGCAATTGGGTTCTGAGGAATTAGATAAGAGGGGACATGAACTCTTTATGGGTGAATGTTATCCTCATAATAATAATGTCTACAGATTTATTTGAATGCGTTGTCTGAAGTACCTACATTTAACATCATGATCAGGGTAATATAGGCAAACACTTATTGCAGTTGCTAATGGACACTTAAAGTACCCATAATTTTCTAGACATATACACTGCTAAGAAATTTAGCTGTAAGTTGAGTAAAACTTGTCCTTTACTAGTTACTATGCCTAGGAGGAAACAAGTTAGTTAGTCAATATATGGTCTATGGATTTAAGTGGTCAATCCATGGCCAAATTTTCAAACACATGTGATGCTAGTACCATTAGAAGGTGTGAAATGGTTTTGGGTATTCAATGGTTGTCTACACTAGGCAATATGTAATGATACTTTCAAGATTTGGTAATAAAGTTTGTATATAAAGGGCAAAAAATCTATTTGAGGGGAATACAACAGTCTGAATTGCAATGGTTGAGTGGTAAAAAGTTACACAAGCGGTTAGTATAGAACACTAGTGTTTATGTGCCTTCTATCAACTGTATTTGGCCATATGCTACCTTGCAATTGATGCAATCCACAGAGATGCATATTACTGGGTATCACCCTGCGTTAGAGCAATTATTACAAGAGGTTGAAGATGTGTTTGTAGTTCCTTCTAATCTCCCTCCAGAAAGAGATATTGATTAGAGATTCCACTAAAAGATGAGTCCATAACAGTCCATATCAAGCCTTATAGGTATCTCCCAAACCAAAAGGATGATATAGAAGCAATGTTCAATGAGTTGTTGGATACTAGTGTGGTACCAAGCCACAATCCTTTCTCTTCTCCAATTGTCATGGTAAAAAACAAGGATGGGTCTTAGAGAATGTGTATAAATTATAAGAAACTTAATAAGAATACAATCAAAGAAAAGTTCCATATCCATATGATAGAGGAGTTGATTGATGAACTATGTGGGGCAACATTCTTCTCCAAACTGGATTTGAGTTCTAGTTACCATCAAATCAAGATGTGTGAAGAAGGCATCATCAAGACAACTTTCAAATCACATGAAGGACATTATGAGTTTATGGTTATGCCCTTTAGATTAACTAATGCACCCTTAAATTTTCAAGCACTCATGAACTCAACCTATAAATGTTTTCTCTAGAAGTTTACTTTGGTTTTTTTGATGACATTTTGGTATACAATTCTTCTTTGACAAAGCATGTGGACCACTTTAGACAAGTTTTGCAAGTTATGACATGGTTTATGGCAGGCAAAGAAGCATGAAATGGTTTTGTCTCCTCAATAGTGTCTGATGTTGCACCATCCATTCCTAACCAAGGTCTAGACTTAAGTGGGGGAGACTTAAAGTAAGGATAATTTGCTTCATCCTCAGCCCAAACAACTAACTCCTTAACAAATATATTACCAGCATGTTTCTTTCTAAGTTCATGTTCCTTTTTTTGGATGTTACTTCTTCATCTGAACCATCTAAACATAAGTTTTGGTGGTAATAGTTTGCTAAATTATGTGGTAAATGTGCTACACACAAGTCTACTGCCACATGCTTTTCAGTTAGGTCATACAAACCATGTACATTTGCATCATTTTTAATTAGTTTCATACCACTACTATCAATATCTAACCCAAGAATGCATAAGAACAACGCCCATATGTTATTCTTTAACTTAGCAACTAACATATCAAGTAGTGGACTAAACATAACCCTATCAGTTGTACATGCCTCAACAACTCTGAATTGTTCATACCTTAGTGGATCATACTTAAATACACCATTGTAGTGTATCATAAACACCACATCATCATGCCTGTCCATCACACCTGTAAAAAACAAAAAATTAAACATAAACCCTAATTTGAAATAAACCACATTTTTAATTATATTAATAATTATTACAATTGGAGTAAAAAACATTCAATAGAATAAAAAAATCCTTTTTGCAGCAACAATTAAGAAAAAAGACAATAAATTGGTAGTATTAAATGGTGTGGTTGAGTTAGGGTTTATTGGAAAAAAATTTAGATATGAAAGTGATGTGTGGGGTGAAGTAAAGTGTATGGTACTAAATAAAGTATAGAATTGTACGGATGTTTGTTCATGTGTGGGTGTGCGTAGGTTTAAGGTTGAAGGAGGAGGTGGACAAAGAAATCTAAGGTGGCATGTATAGGCGTGTGCCCTTTTAGTATATAAATGAGTTACCGGCTAAGGAGGTCAAAAAGACCCTCAAGAATGACAAAAATAGACTTTAATGTTCACAAAATTGCATCTATCGTCCCTGAAAGTTAAAAGTTGCATGGATAGTCCCTAACTTTGCGAAAGAATTTCACCCAAAACTCGATGCAATTTTGCAAAGTTAGGGACTATCCGTGCAACTTATGTCCGTTGAAATTCTGGATGAAGTTTTCAGTTGGTTGAAATTCTTTGGCAAAGTTAGGGACTATCCATGCATGGACTATCCATGCAACTGTCACCAACCGTTGAAAACTTC
>BQNB010032666.1:0-52983 GCA_026074375.1 Tanacetum coccineum | reverse complement strand
AAACATTAAGCTACTAAAAACTAAAAAAGAAAAGATGACCCCCCATGGTGAGTGATGAGGCCTTGTATTTATAGGCAGGGAGAGAAGCTTCCAGACTTCTTACACGCTCCTCCCAGCTCTGATCTTGTCCCTTCATATAATGCTAATCATTGGATCCTCTTTCTTATCCGTTAGATTAATTTGGAGCACATGGATTGCCAGCATGGCAATCCCATAAGTTGGGAGTTGTGTGCTTCTTTAACAAAGGATTTAGTGCAATTTTTCATTCCTTGTGTGTTTCTTTGGGATCCCGCGTGTCATTCCTTTGTAAAATTGACCAATAGAAGCTCTGGAAGTGACGTGTTTGATGCCAAGCTGTCACTTGGTTCTCGAATCTTTAAGCCACATCATTAATTAAGATTTACCCTTTGTTTTAGCAGGGTAATTGGTTGAGAACGACGATGAACAGTAAAAACCAACTTTCCTGCCCTTATTTTCTTTTCTTACTTGTTGTTTGACCCGGGGGTGTGGGCTTTGACTTGGGCTTGGGATATTAATAAAAGAAATGGGCCGGTTTAATTGGTTTTGGGTTTATCTAAGAGATAACGACCATTATCTCTTTAATAAAAAGGAGATAACGGTGTTAGGGTTTAGGGACTATTTTTGTATTATGACTTAACATTAAGGGTTTTTATGGTATTTTGATTTTGCCATTAAGCATGTTGACCATAGTTGACCAAGTGTTGACCATTGATAGCAATCTCCCGGCTCTTGTGTACTTTATCCGTTCCCGTGTCCGTGTTTGTCCAGTTTTGACCGTTTTCTTATGATTTTTGCATTATCCGTACCTGCACATTCACAAACAACAAAATACACAAATACAATCATATTTTTGAACATTTTGATCATTTTAAGGCTATTTTTGATATAGAAAGGATATGTGATTTATCACATATCAAACACACATGACTACCACAAAGTAATAGTAAGTTTCGCTGCCTAATTATTGTATGGATGGTTTATCTTTGTCATTATACCATAGGTGCTTTTATTTTGTTCATATCGACCTTGAATACAACTATAAGGTTTCGTTCAGATTAATTTTAGTTATGCTACAGTGAGGTCTGCATGTATTTTTGAGTGAATTTTTGTGCCTGCTACATTATTCAGTGTGTTGTCAAAGTGTTTGGCGAGTTTTTCGTTGCCTTTTTGGGTGTTCCGTGCCTGCTTCATATGCGAACTCTGTATTCTCATGTGGGTACTAGATACAAGTGGCACTGTTTGGTCTCTATATTTTCTTTGTATTACCAGTTTCTTAGTGTAGTTTAGTGATCGTAACGAGTAAATGCTATTTTTATGCATTTATTTAAACTCAATAGTACAGTAGGACAGATGATATGAGTCTTAATTGCAATCTTTTTCTCAAAATTTAATCAAAAATACTAATCCCAAACACTACTTATGCTACCTATTTATTACTAAAAATGTTATAGATTTAAGAGTTGTTTATACTAATGTAAATTTTGCATATGATTGGCGAGAGTTCCAGCTTGGGTCAAAATGGGTGATCTAAAAAGTGTATTTTGGTATGGCAGACCCAAATTAGTACTGAATATTTGCAAAGTGTATAGCCCCCAGATACTTCAGTAAACTCCACATGTACTATTGTTGACTTCTGTTGTTTTAGCTCCTTTATACCTTTTTCTACGAATTTAGCTTATATGTTAATCTGTGCTCAGCCTACTCCTAACTACGGGCAACAATACGTGTCATTAACATTGCTACAAATTTGCTACAAAACCTCTATACCTTCTACGCATTAGTTTACTATAAACCAAATGATAAATACTTAACAGTCATTTTACTTGCAGCTACTGACTTGCCCGCTAATGTCAAGTATCAAATAGCTAGATCAAGCAACTAATCTCAGCCCAAAGTCGCCTGAAATATCAACCCCGCCATCTGAAGAAGAGATCAATACTATAGAAAAAGAAATTGCAGAAGCCCAACCGCTAAAGAAATCAACTTAGAGAGCATTGTTTCAGCATACCACAAACATCGAAGGCGATTCAATCATAAAGAATCCGAAAGACAAAGGGTAGTCACCATACATGCAATCCTATCTTTTGTAGATAACTATGAGTTTGACACTACTGTCAAAGGGTGTTTGGCGGCACTGAGAAAGCGTTTTTCACGTCTGCTGCTTTTAAAATTAAGCCTGGAACTTGCTTTAAAAAATGTGTGATTCATTTGACAGAAATGGAAGATGGTAAAACAATAGCTTTACTTATACAATTGTAACTCAGCTTCGGTATGCAATCAATCCATTGCTATTACAGCAGAACACGTCAAAGCTCGCGCCCCGCAGCGGAGCGCGGGAAAACCCACTCGTTATATACTTTATTAAAAGCCAGCCCACGTTTCATTAAATGGTTGCCGGTATCTGCTGGGAAACGGGTCAATCCGCCTGACAGACTCGTCGGAACCAGGCTGTTGATCTGGGTCTGACCTGATTTTTTTATTCTTTTTTTCTTTCCTATTTAATTAAAGGGCAGGACACGTACCCCTTATGACTCATCTCCCTTATTCGAAAACACACACACGCCATGCGGTGTCCAGAAACACACACACAAAAAACATTGGTGTTTAAAATCAAAGGGTGCAAGTCTAATTTAAGGTTTGTGAATCTCATTTAGGGTATTAATCTAATTTATGGTTTTTTGGATTTGGTTTATGTAATTATTTTTTTTTAATTTTAAGTATTGAATTGAGGTTTTTATTTTGGCAGGTTCCATTCTGCAAGTCTAAGAATGGAGCAGACCCTTATTACCATTAGCTTATTGGCTTTAGCCAATAAGCTCTTATTCGTTGCTTATTAGGTATGAGTCATTTTTGCATTTATAAATTTGTTGCAAATGTTGTTTTGATGAGTGAATGGCTGAAAAACTAAGATGGGATGTGATTTTAGGAAATTAGGTTTTGATTAATTATTGAAAATGAAAGCATTTTGAAATTAGTTTTTAAGAGTTTTTATGTGGCTGTTTATTTTTGGTGAATAAGCTCATAAGCCGCAAAATTAGCCGAAAGAAAAGTAAGCTCATAAGTTGAGCCAAATAATCTTATAAGCGTTAAGCAGCTATTATAGTAGTTAGTAGGTATGTGACTTTAGTTTACGTTTTTTAAATGTAGTGTTAGTATACGGGAATATTATGTTTGATGTTACAAATAAGCAGTTTTTTAGTTTTTGGTGTGAATTGATTAATGAAAGTACCGCGTAAATATAACTGAAATAAACAAATGTTAGTGATTGTGTGGATGCAGTTAGAAAAACTTTAAGGCATCGTTTTTCATGATCGTGACAAAGTTCAAATCATTTGTATGGCTTAAACTACATTTTGAAATTACTTATTGTTTTTTAGTAACATATTGACGTGCTTTTGAGGGTTTTTGTATTTGGAAAAGTTCATAAGATCACTTTTTTGGTTTATGAGGTTATTAGGTTGACCTTTTGTACTTGAATAAGTACATTAGCTAAATATAAATACAATTACTTAGGCAAATAATATATGTATTTGATGTAAGATGTACTTTTGTTTACCAACTCTAACAAATTATATTGGAAAATATACGTCTTCCACTCTTAATATCCGCAGTGGAGATGAGCCTGAACAGGACAATCAAAATTTAACGCGACTAAAATAACAATGAAATGGTTCCTGACACTGCAGGTAAAAAAATATTGTTGTTTTCAAACTTCCATAGCTGTCTGTTGGTTGTTAGTGTATGATTTTGAGCTTTAATATAATTCGTGTACACAGCTGATGACAATCAATTTAACGATGATGCCTTCCGAGAATCCACTCCTCCTCCTAAAGAAGGTATTTAAAGGCGAAATTTACCGGCTGCAGATGTTCAGTCTGTCGCTATTAGTGGAAATGCCACAAGGCGCTTGCCAATCGGGAACCAAGACACCAGTGATGGAACCATTGTGCCTGTTTCAAGGAATTTTGATCATTTTAGGGATATGCGTATGAACAGTCTTCAATCAAACTACATGACCCATGAAGGTATGTAACTCTCCTAAGTTCCAATACATTCATTACAAAGATATTAGATTTAACAGACTATATTATTATTGATTAACGTCAGGTTATCAGAATTCAAGAGTCACAACATCTGACGCCTTCCATTTGATTTCAACACATTTTCATTCTTTGTTTTACCAGGTATTCGGCATCCTATTGTTTCCTGATCACTGGCAACGATGTTGAAGCGTGAGTCACCAGCTGCAGATGTTCTAACTGTTGGCACCAGCAGAAACATGAGGAGGCGTCTGTCAATTGGGAACCATGACGTGGTAGATAGAACCTGCGTACATGTGTCTAGAATTTTTTAGCGTTTTAGGGATATGCCTACCAACAACGTTAAACCGGAGTACAAAACCCACACAGGTATGTATCTTTTCTGAAATTCAATCCATCCACTAAAAATATACTATATTCAAGAACATTAGATTGTTACTGACTAATATAAACACTTACGATATCTTAAACGGGTCAAAACTAAAAAAAAGTTCTTTTAAAGTTAACCGATTTTGCTATCAACTCAAATCTGTATCTTCAGGTTATGCAGATTATATATACAAATTATGGGTCATCTTTGGTTGCACTTATTTCAGCTGCTGTCCATAGCTCTGGAAATGGAAGCAAAAATACGGGCAATCTATCTGGGAAGGTTTGTGGGTTGATGATTTTTTAATCACAATTTTTTCTTTTCTTTTTTGAAGCGTTGTGATGCTCTTACTGGTATTGTACGTGTAGAAACCGAGCCCCCGAGGTGCATTGTTCCTCGGATACTATTTCTCTAATGCATACTATGGGGACACTGATTCTTCAATCAGTTTTTAAATTTCCAAGTGTACGTGATTCAGGCAATAAAAAATAGCACGATATACAATGTTAAAGCCTCACAGCTTTGTTATATTAGCTTTTGGGTGCGATATAAAATTACAAAAGTACACTTTCATTTAATCTAGCTGAAAAGACAGCCGCTAAACTTAGACATGCCCATAAGCAAGCTAAATAAATTGATCCAAACGCCCCTTATACTAGCGTTGGAGTTTGAAAATAAGCTGGAAAAAATGGCTTTTTAGATATAAGTATATATAAGCCAAGATAACTTACAAAAAAAAGCTTAAACAATGACGTTATATACTGGGATTCCGAGTAGTGTAGGCGAAGCACTTAGTTAATGTGTTCTGTACAACATGGTTAATGGGTTTAGGAGCCGACTAAATGATGGTGTATAGTCTAATCCAAATGTATTTTGACCCGTTCCACAACCCACCCAAATGAAACAAGATTTGATGATAATCAAGATTAGGACATAAATGTTTGCGGAGAAGCATAACAAGTCTCTGTTTTGACCAGTACATAGGAACAATGCCCTCGATGCAACAAGTTATGCTCATACAAGGATGTTATACTTATTTGCGCTTCTCCTCCATACGAAGTAATTGGCCTATTTGTTAGAAAAACTTCTAAGTCTTTTTATAATAAGTCATTTCTAAATAACTGCTATCATTTATGCAGGAATCCACAAGATATTTGCCATTCACCAAACACGGTTTTAATGAATTCAAGCTCAACGAACAACGTTGGTAGCGTAATTCTCATAGATAGTATACCCCTACTCAATACTCTATAGCTTATTTAAGCCTTTTATTTTTTTTCTATCAAAGATTATTCAAGATGATTGACGGGTTGAATTTCAAATTGCATGCCCTAAATTTAATAGCACGATGTTAGTCAAGGAGAGATTTGTAGAAAATGAAGGAAAATAACTTTCTTGGGGTCAAGCTAATTACCAATGAAGCGCCACGAGGGCATTGGACTTGCGTCTCTACAGTGGTGAGTATCTCATTATCCATATTTTTCATGCATCATGTGTTTATGTTTTAAAAATTGTATTTGTGATTGTTCGATTTATGTATTTGATACTATGATAAAAAAAACTGGGATTTTGTTCATTAGTAGATAGGAACACTGCTAAACCAAGCACCCCTTAAACACATATAAGTAGCTTGCACCGTTTAGACGAATAAGCCATGGAAAGACTTTTGTTTTGTTGTAAAGTAAAATAAGCAGTTTGCAATAGTGACGTTGGTATATGTAAGTGATTAGTTGAACAAAAGTTTTGATTAAGCACAATAAAGTACCTACATATGCTGCAGTACCACAAATAATAAGATAGGCTGCCATTGTTTTTGTGTCTGCTTATATATGTATAAGTATGAATTAAATAAGGAATGTGCTAAATGTAGAATGCTTATAAGCCATATGCATACGCCAAAAAATATGCAATCCCAAACGTCCACCTCGCGTGTGCTGCTAAACATTTGCAATTCTTGCAGGCTTGATACGCATTATGTTATTGTTAACCATTTACTTCTAATAAATAGTAAAAAAAGGCCCTTAAACTGCTTATAGGTTTGTAGCTAGCTTTTGAAACATGTGGCTACTTTTAAATATTCTGAAATGTCTTATGTGAATTGATTTGCTTATTCTCCTTTTATACAATGATGCCTTGGTTTTTTGACATTATGTTATATTCAGACATGTTTAATCTAATTATTCTTTCAATTGTCTGGTAAATTAGTATGCATGAGTGATACTGTTCCAAAATATTTATCACTCTTTTGATTCTAGAAAAACATTAAAAAAGGGACTTTAAACTATATCATTGTAACTTGACACATTCTACTTTCAATCTTTCCAGGAACTAGGAACTCCACCACATGAGGCCAAGACAAAGAAAGGAGGTTAAATAACCAACAGACAAATAGCAATGTACAAACTTTTATAGACAAGCAACTAAACAAGCATGTAAGCTGCATAAAAGCGGCTAGGCCAAATGTTAGTTGTACATGTTAACTAAAATAACTAATGGACTATGCATCTACATTAAACATTTGCCCATATTTCTAAAATAACAAAACATCCAGCACCCCGTAGTGAAGCGCAGGCTGCAATCCTCGAAATACAACGACAAGATCAAATGCCCCCGTGGCGAAGCGCGGGCTCCCAAACCTTGTTAAATGTAAATTTAAGCTATTAGACCATGAATGAAGAAATAAATGAAAAAGAAGGTTCGGAGAGAAGGAAGGAAAAATAAGAGATAGTGAGACGTGGCATTTGGTTAGTTGAAAAAGATAGACGGACATGTGTCACAATCATGTTAGTTTTTAGACTTTTTATTTTGATATCACTTTCTAATTAAGCGGCCACTAATAACACAAAGGCTAAAAAGTATCCTCACACAGCTATGATATGTTATAAACGCATGTATGTTCCAGTTTTTATATTTCTTTTTTATTTTCTTTAAAATACAATTAAAATTACATAACATCAAAGTACCCAAACATAGAAAAAGATAAATTTATGATTTATAATACTATGGACCAACTGTTGAAGTTAGAGGTGCACAGATGGGCTAAAGCCCAAGCCTGGGCTTAGCCTGGCCTGAAAAAAGCCCGAAAAAGTCCGATCTGATAAAGTCTAGACTAAGCCCGGCCCAGCCCAACAGGCCTAAATGGTCCTTATATTTTCACCAAAGTCCGGTTCGGCCCAGGCCTGGTCCGGCTAGGGCTAGACCCAAAGCCCGAAAAAGCCTGCCAAAAATCCCGAAAGCCTGGGCTTTTGAAAAGCCCGCAAAAAAGCTTGAAAGCCCGTACTTTTTTAAAAAAATCTGGTCTTTTCTAAAAGAAAACCTAAATTATGTGTTATTTTTATATACTAATATACAACAAAATAATTACTTAGAATAATGTATGATGAAATTACAATAATATAATCACTTAAAATAAGTATTACTTGTTTGAATGGATTAAAGTTAATGTTGTTGTTGGTTTCTTATTAATGTCATAGTTGTACGAAGAATTCAATCGAGGTGTACCTTTCGATTGAAGAACCTGTTGGTGCAACATTTACTAGAATCTCCTTTATGTTTTAACGATGACAAATAAATGTTCGCACAACGTAAAATAACAAACAATAGTCAAAATTTGGAAAAATAGATTTGTGAAATTGGCGCGCTGGACACGCGTCAGCGCGCTAATCGCGAATTCCGTTTTTACGGATTTTGTAATGTCTGATTTCCTCTTACTCGACACATGTGAAAACTTCAATAAAGGTATGTATGTGATATTTGAGCATTTGGGAACACTCCAAATGAGGTTTAGACTTAGAAAGTAGCAAAAACAAATCCTCCCGTTTTTCAACAAAATGCCAACTCAATTCTTTTATCAAACGCCTTTAGCCAAGGCCGAAACTTCTTTATAAACCTAGTATGAACGTACTTGAAATATACTACCAAACAAAAGTATTCATTTGACCTTACTCCGGATTTACATTGATCCTAATCACGTACGGGTCTTACTCCTTTTTATGGGTCAAACTAAGTCGAAGGTCACTTTTCGTAAACGCATCTTTTCTCGTTATGGGATATGCTTTACTTGAGATGAAAAGCACTTAGCTTGTTTGCATAAAGAGGATTAGTGATCACATCCATTGTTGGTTATCATGGATTAAAGTCTAAATAACTAATTGAGTTTGTGGTATTTGAAAGTTGATTATACTTTGGATTTTGTCACTTCCCACACATAAAAAATGCTTTTACAAACTCCCACATTCCTCCATACACCACTTATATACCATACTTCCTACAACATATTCTTTCTAATTATTTGTCTAATCCTTCTTACCCCCAACAAATGATTAAACATTCTTTATACACAATCCTACAAACATTCTATACACTTCCCTAAATCATTTCATAATCATGTTTGCCTACTCTTTTCTCTCTTATTGGAAATATGATTATCAACCCAAACCAATCCATTAATTTCACACTTATCTTTATCATCTTCATACTTCTTCTTTACAAAACTTCACAAGCTTAAACCTTCCCCACTTAAACATTTCCTAATCTTATCCTCGCATGAGAAAACTCAAATTCTCTTACACCTTGTACCTCATTGTACTTGTTGTCCCTCAACGTTCTAACATAGGCTCCTATATATCACATCAAAACATTCTCCACCATAAATGTCCTATTCATCATCTTCCTCATAATCAAATTAGAGTATAATTTTACACACACACTTATTCAAAGCTTCTCATATACACTTCTCCTTACTCACATGCTCTCTTAAGTTGAAATTCAAATTACATACACGCACACTCTTGTATCCTAACCTTTGATCATGCTATCTCACCAATCTAACTTACCTCATCACTTTCTCATCTTTATCCCACATGTGATAAATCATATTTGAATTTCAAATTTAAATCTCAAGCCAAAGGCTCCCTTCTATCCCATCATACCATCACATCATGATCACATCAAAGCCAACTCATTCACAAGTCATTCTATATCACACGTGCTATAGTTTGTATTCAAATTTCAAATTCTCCCCCATAACATCCACACTTCCTTACCAAGTTTAGCATATTCTTCTAATATTCATTTGTACCCTAACTCACTTCTCAAACCATGGGTAGTTTCTAACTAGACTATTTACTTTATAGGAATACCAAATCCCTTGTTTGATAGTTCTTTTCTATCGCTTTGATATCAGAAAAACGACTCCTAAATCTATTTTAAACACTTCACAAACACTTTTATCAAATGGTTATCTGAGTTGGTTGACCTTGACTGTAAGAATGATTGAAAGGTCATAGCATGAAGTACAATTGGGGGTTTAACAAGTGCGGGTATTTAAAATGCCAAAATCCCAAAGAAAACACTTCAAGAATCTGGCGCGCTAGCCGAGCGTTGACGGGTGGGCAGCGCGCCACTCGTGAAGTGTTTTCACACTTTTAGGTTTCTTTTTATTAATACACACACTTGGCCTTTGTATGTCTCACCTCTTGCAACCATTCTTTCCTTTATTTTCTCTTCTCCTATCATCTAAGTCTAACATCAAAATGTTCTAATCTTCTCATGTTCTCATTCTATTAAAGAGAATACATCTCAGCAAGAAAGCCACACAAGTACCTAATCCAAACTTGTGTGTTTAGTCAAGGGTCTTATTTCTCATACCTTTTCTATTAGAATCAAGTCTCTAGGTTAGGTTAGGGATCGATTCTTATGTCAACTCTTATATCAATTTGTTGTAAAGGAAAGTCTTGTATCTAAGAGATCAAGCCTAGATCATTGGGGATCTAGTTGGGATTTTGGTTATATTACCTAGGGGAAGTTATTCTTAGGGTAAGTCAAATCACATGTTCTTAGGGGTGGATTCTGAGGGCGGAATACCATAGGTAGTAACTCTTCTTTGTGAGCACTAATCTTTGTGCATGTCGGTGGAGTTAAGTTGTAATACAGTTTATAGTTCACCATAAGGATTATACTAGGAATTGTATAGGTGTTGTAGATTCGCAACTGGACATACGGAAGGACTAAACCCCCCTTTCTGAACCAGTATATATCGTGGTGTCTCTCTCTTTATCTATCTACTTATTGTTCTCATTGCAAAGTAGATTAGTACGCCACTCGGTTCCTTCGAGACTTAAAGTTTTGTAAACTTCAAAGAAGTCAAAAAAACCGTATTCACCCCCATCTACAGTTCTACAATTGGTATCAAAGCGGTTTACTCAAGTATTTAAGCGTTAAAGCCTTCCCGAGAAATCGTTTTGAGTTGAAAACTTATTTTTTTTTAATTTGAAATCCTAACTACGATTTTGGAAAAGTTAAGTAAAGATTCATAGCTCAAGATAACTATACAGAGGGGTGCTCTATGCAAAGACCACCTTTGCTAGAGGCCAACAGGTTTTGCTTTTGGAAAGCCCACTTGAGACTTACATTAAGTCCAAAGATATTGACTTATGGCAAGTCATTTAAAACGGCTACTTTGTTTTCAAAATGTAAGATTCGAAAACTAAACTTATAAAGGATACGCCATACAAGATTATTAAAGACGATCAAAAAAAGCAACTTGGCAAGAACAATGAAGCCAAGATGACCCTTTATAATTCTCTACCCCATAAAGAGTATGCAAGAATTTTTATGTGTAAAACCGCCAAGGAGGTTTGGCATACACTAATCATCACCCACCAAGGCAATTCACGAGTTAAGAATTGCAAGATTGTTCTTCTCACTAAAGAATACGAGAAGTTATCAATCTACAATGAAGAAACTATTAATAGCGGCTTCACACGATTCAATGCTATTGTAATTAGTCTTGAATCTTTATATCCGAACTACTCTAGCAAGAATCATGTGAGAAAGTTTCTTCGTGCTCTACCATTAAAATGGAGAGCCAAGGTGACAGCGATTGAAGAAGCTAAAGACTTGGCAATACTTCCTCTTGATGAGCTAATTGGCAACCTTAAGGTGTATGAAATGGTCTTGAATAATGATGGCATAGAATCTAAGACCACCAAAGAAAAGGTGAAATCATTAGCTCTTAAAGCTAAAGTCACTAGGGAGCAAACTAGTGATGATAGTGATAGTCAAGGAGAAAGTGATGAAGACAAAAACAAAATCGATGAATTTAATTTGATGGCTAGGAACTTCTGATTCTTCTGGAAGAATAATCGGTTCGAACATGGAAATCGTTTGGTAACGGTGGTAATATATATGATAAAGGCCGCGGTAATAGCTTTAGAAACAAAGGCGGTGAAAGCTCAAGACAAAAGGGAGTTTGCTACAATTTCGAGGTAGAGGGCCAATTTGCTAGTGAGTGTACAAAGCCAAAGGAGAACAAGCCTTTTGTTGGAAGAGCTTGAAGTGATAGTGAAGACGGTGACGAACCTCGAAATGATGCAACATGTCTCATGGAGATTGACTCCCAAGAAGTACAAACTAAAACTTCCATTTCTAATAATGATTTAGATGTTATGGATTTGCAAAAGGAGAATGAGGAACTCCTAAGGTTTAATAAGGGGATTTTACTAAAACATTTGAAAAGCTTTTAAAAGAAAAATGCTCTCTTTAAAGTGAAAAATCAAAACTTTTAAATAGAATCAATGATCTTGAATTTGAAGTAAAGAAACTTGTAAATGATAAAGAAATGGTTGAACATTGCAAAAAATGTGATATACCCACTCAAGAGGTTGACTCTTTAAAATGCAATGTCTCTAAGCTTCAAAATGAAGCATTGAATTTTTCAAAATTCAAAAAGAGTGGCGTCGTTTTGGACGATATGTTAAGTCGTCCGATAAGGAAGGTCTTGGATTTTCTAAAAATGAGAAAACCACTTTCATATGTCTAAATAAACCAATAGTGTTTGTAAAAGAAAGTCAAAACGAAAATTCCTCAAATAGCGTTGTTAAACCCGTAGTACCTCAAACTCGTTTTGCAAACACTCGAGATTCCTAAGCACCCATTACAAGAGTGGAAACAAGACACCAAGGATATCACTCGGGTCACATAATGGACTTGGATACACTTAACCTCGAGTTGACCATAGACCTCTTTTACCCACATCAAATATGAGACCTTCAAACTCATATAACCGAAGACCATCTTTTCAAAATAACCACTCTTCAGGAAGAAGAAATTCTTATAACAACCAAGGGTCTTCTTATCATCAACATAGCACTTTCTAAAAGAGAGAAAACTCCTACCAAAATCAAAGGCTAAAAACTCCTCGGAGCGTTGGACCAAACAGTTAGGATTAAAAAGTGTCTATTATAGATACTTTAGTGGTTTATTTATTTTATAAAATGTTTAGACTTTATTTTATGTTTAGTAGTAGTTTATATAATAGGGATAAGTGAGATTAGTCAAATATCTCACTTAACCAATATAGAAGGGTAGTTTAGCAAATAAGGAAAAGTTTGCTTAACACACTATAATGAAGGGGCTAAGGCTTGTCATTGTAATCTCGCTTCTTCCTCCTTTCTTTCTTTCTTATATAAAATTGAAAATTAGTGAAAGACTTGCCTTCCTCTCTTATTCTCTCTTTAATAAATTTACGTGTGATTCAACATCTAAACGACCTAACAAGTGGTATCATACGCCATTAGAGATTTAAGAGTGATTATTTATGATTTTCGGTGTGATTCGTACCATGAAATGATCGAGATTGATTGTTGTATCAATTTTGATATCGAGTTTCAGCTTTATATAGATTTCGATGTGATATATGATGAAAACGTGATTGATATCAGGTAGTAGATTCATTTTCGATAGAGTTTTCAATTGTATTGAGTTGTAATAGTTAGACACACCATTTTTGGTTTCATCGAATTTGGTTGTCATAGAGTTTTATTATTTTAAATATTCATTTCTTGTGTATTTTTTTGATTATTGAGCTGTAATAGATTAGTTCTTCATTTTCGATTTCATCGAAATTGAGGTTATTATAGAATTATAAATTTCGGTTATATCAAATTTGATAAGGTAGATTGTTTTAGACATTTTCGGTTTCATCGAAGTTGTATAGTAGGGAGTATTTTAGTTTTGGTAAATTCTAAAAATGTTTGTGAGTTGATTTTGATCACATTTTCGGTTTTATCGATCTTGTGATTCACTTTTGATTCAAAATTTGGCAAAACTCACATTTTCAGTTTTATCGAATTTGTGGAGATCATTTTTTAAAAGTCCTTAAAACACATATTTTCTATTGAAATTGTTTTCTTTATGGTTTTATCGTATTGTTGATTCATTTTCGATGGAGACTTTATAGAAAGTATACGATCTTTGATAATCACGAGTATGATTTGTCATTTTTTAGTGTTTATCAAAAATAGAACTCATATAGGAAAATGTTATGTTCGTCGAAATTCGACTTCATGATGTTCGAGATCTTTCCTGACTGAGATTAGTGTTGTCCGAGATATTTGATGAGTATTGACTGATATCGAAAACCATAGTGATTTTCATCGAAATTTATCATTTTCGATAATCACAAACGCTCCTCATCGAAATTTGCCATTTTTAAATCCTCAAACGCTCCTCATCAAAATTAATAGTTGTGACTGATTCCAAGATCATTTTCGGTATTGTAACTGTTTTTGTCGAGATTGACAATTTTGAAACTTTGACAATTTCGATACTTTGGAATTTTGATACTTTAGAATTTCGATACTTTGGAAATTCTGGTAATTTTGGTAACTTTGGAATTTTGTTTACTTTGGAATTTCGGTGCTTTCGGTGTTGATTATCCATGGACAAAGTGTTTTCGATTGATTATTCCATTGTATTGGAAATTTCGATACTTTATCCAATTTCGGTAAAATTGGCATTTTCGATTAGGAAGTAATTTCGGTGGAACAAGTTGAACAATACAAGGCATAACAAAATCTTGGTAGAATTTACACTCACTGTTGTAGTCGTCGACCGTTCTTAATTCATTTCATAGTCTCAAGTAGAACTCTGTTTCGTCTACAAAGATCCATTTATTGATTCACATAAGATGTCGACTAGTGCACATTAACAATCACTTGCAGATGCAGGGTCTAAGACTCGTTCTCCTATGCTTGAAAGGGGAAGTTACATACCATGGACAAGCAGATTCAGACGTTAGCTTAACCGAAAGAGGGAGACATAGAAATTTCTTAATCATTCCATTGATAACGATCCATATATGTTTAAAAAGATACGACCCGACTAAGATCAGCCAGAAAGAGATGAAACTGAAGATGATCTTATGGGTGGCAATTTGTAACAATATGAGGTTGATATCAAGGCAATGAATTTGATTCTTATCTTCATACCATATAACATCTACAATTATGTGGATTCATGTCAAACTGTTAGCCTTATTTTTATATAAGTCTAACAAGAATGTTATCGGTCGTCTTAGTCGTAATTAGTGTTGTTATGTAATAGGCTAGTCGGGATTAACGGGCTTGGACTTTAAGCTAATATTGTTTGTATTTCAGGCTCAAAGCCCAAGACAAGCCAAGCCTGACCCAAGAGAATAGCCCATACGCCATCTAGGGTAAAGGGACTATAAATAGAACCCTCTCCACACATGGAGAGGGTGTTGGTTGCATTTGTCTAGGTGTAATCATACCAAACTCTCTCCTTTCTTAATCTAATATTCTTCCATCTTCTTTCTACCTTTTTTCTTAATTCATGTGCTTAGTATGGGTATTGGTTAGCTTAGTAGTTATGTTTGGATCTTATATATTTTGGGATAACAAGTGGTATCAATCGCCAAAGGGTTTTAGGTGTTTGATTCGTGGTTAGATTTTTGAAAATTCGAGCTTATTTGGCTTATAAGCTTAGGCTTATTTTTGTCTAAGTAGTATTGATTACTAAGCTTGTTTAAGCCTTAGGTTTACAGCTTATTTGTTGCTTATAAACAGCTTATTAAAGAATCATAAATAACTTGTTTGGTTTAGTACTTTTTTGAAAGTTTTTGAAAAAAAACGCATAGAAAAACTTCAAAAACAAGAGTTTTATTGTGCTTTGGATCATCAAGGTGTACTTTCGGTGTTTACAAGCCTATAGGGAGCTTATTGAATCATCAAAACATTGTTTTCTTTATGAAAAATTTAGGCTTAAATTTTTCTTTGAAGCAGGCGAAACATGTACTATGAAGGAAGCGAAATATGTTTCTGAGTGAAACATGTTGTGAGCGAAATATGTTCTGAACAGGTTGACATTTTGAAGTGAAATATTACATAATCTGAAACTAAATGCTGCCAAAATTTATTTAGGCGAAACACGTTATAAGCGAAATGTGTAACAAGCGATTTATGTACTACAGGTGACTTAATTCAAGCAATTTATGTCTTTTTCCAAAACAAAACTCTGCCAAAATTTCAAGAACAAAGCGAAATATGTTTTTGTCATAATTCAAGCGAAATAAGACATTACATATTCCAAGCGAAACAAGTAAGCTGGGCGAAATATTACATCAAATTTCAATTTCAATTCGCGCATTAGGTGGGAAGAGACTAACTTCGGGCTTCATATAAACAAGAACTTCAAAGTAAAATCAGAAATTCTACTTTAGTTTTACGATTTCTTCTTGATTTAGTAAAATCCTACGAAAGTCTCACTTTTTTCTCGGTTTAATCACGACTTGTAAAATCTCGTAAACTAGAATTCCATATCAAACCACAATCTCAATCACTTCATAAAACTTAAGATCTGATATCCATTCACAACATCAAAATGTTAAATACCAATAACAATTTGCAAACTCAAACATCAAATGCTCTTTATAATGCCATCATGGAAGCAGGTGGTAAAGATCGTCCACCAATGTTAGCACCTGGTAATTACGTTCAGTGGAAATCCAGAATCAAGAGATACATTGACACCAAACCTAACAATTAACTCATCCACTATTGTCTCCAGAATCCACCTTACAAATTCAAATGGACTGAGAAGATTGTTCCAGTTGCAGAAGATAGTTCAAAAACCACCACAGAAGGGTATATGGAGAACTATAAGAATATATCACAAGACATAAGGAACCAATTGGATGCTGAAGCTGAAGTTGTTCAGATAATTCCCACAGGGATAGATAATGATATCTACTCCATAGTAGATGCTTGTCCAAATGCATTTGAGATGTAGAAAGCAATTGAAAGGTTGAAACATGGTAAATCAATCAATGTTCAAGATCTTGAAACCAATTTATATTGGGAGTTTGGAAAATTCACATCAAGAGATGGTGAACCACTTGAATTGTATTACTTAAGGTTCTACAAGATGATGAATGAGCTTGTCAAAAATTAGTGTGATGTCAATCATCAAGTAAATGTTCACTTCTTACTTCAATTACAACCAGACTGGCAGAGGTTTATGACGCTTGTTAAGCAGAGTCAAGAATTGAAGATTATCTCCTATCACAAACTTTATGACATCTTAAAGCAACACCAGAATGAAGTCAACGAGATAAGAGCTTAAAGACTAGCACGTACTGCTAATCCACTTGTACTTGTTGCTCAACAACAACCAATTTACCATCCTCAAAACCATCATAATCACTACACTTAAAATTCCTCAACCAAATCATAACAAGCTGCTACTAGAAACATAGGTAAAGCAACTGTCAACTCTCCTCCACCCACTTATGATCAAGAACCTGAAATGGTTGCTGAAGATGATGCATTGTCAAAGGAGAAGGAGATTGATAAACTCATGGCTTTAATTTCTCTATCATTCAAGAAAATGTACAAACCTACCAACAACAACCTTAGAACTTTATCAAACACTAGTAGAGCAAATTAGGATAATACTCTAAGGATTAACAAAGGTACTGGGTATGATAATCAGAGGGTAGTCAATGTTGCTGGGGCTAGGGAGAATGTAGGTACACAGGTAGAGCAGCAGTCTGGGATTCAGTGTTACAATTGAAAGGAATATGGGCATGTAGAAAGGGAATGTCAGAAACCAAAACGGGTAAAGGATGCAGCTTATCACAAGGAGAAGATGCTATTGTGTAAGCAAGAGGAAGTTGGATTTCAGTTGAATGCAGAGCAAGATGATTGGAAGGATGACACTGATGATGAACCCGATGATCAGGAATTGGAGGCACATTATATGTACATGGCACAGATTCAAGAAGTTACTCCAGATGTTGCTGACAATTCTGGGCCCATCTTTGATACTGAGCCGTTGCAAAAGGTACAACATGATGATAACTATAATGTGTTCGCTAATGACAGAGAACATCCTGAGCAACCTGAATCTGTTAATGACACATATCTGGAGGAACAAGGAATTACTAACATCACTATTGATTCATTGGATATGAGTACTAACGGAGAAACGGTTGACCAGGATGATGATGATCTTGCTAAAGAACTCGATTTGCTTGCTTCTTTAATTGAGAAACTAAAATGTGAAATTGATGACAGCAAAAACCGCAAAAAAATTGGAATCATCAAGCAAGACTTTAATTGATAAATTGAAAGGTGAAATTAAGGATTTCAAAACCAAAAATAAAAGTTTAGAATCATCAAATAACCATTTTAAAGAAGCAAACAATGAAATGTCAAAGACTAATCAGTTGATGTTCAAAGACCATAAGAAGTTCCAAATTGAACTTGATAGGTATCATGATGTGAATTATGCGTCAAATGTGGAAACTGATTGTGCAAAAGCTAAAGGTGATTTGGTGTCATACAAAATGGAATCTCAAAAGTCATTTAATGAATATACTCGAAAGATAAATGATTTGAATCAAACAATTTTAGAAATGAAAAAGGAGCTTTTTGCACATCAAGAAACCATCTCCATAATGTCACAAGAAAAAAAGGCTCAGAATAGTTTTACAAAACTCGTGAAGACAAAGAAATTGAAAAGGTCATTGCTTTAGAAAATAAAGTCAAGATTTTGGATGATATTGTATATAAAACCAGTCAATCAATTCAAACAATGAATATGCTTAATCGTAATTGTAAAACGAGTTTTGTAAAACCTGAGTACCTCAAGAAAGCTCAAAGATAAACCTGAGTACCTCAAGAAAGCTCAAAGAGCGAATTCCCGTTTGTATGATATAGATTGCTATAATGATAATCTTGCGTTAATGTTAGCTCCTGAATCTGATGAAATGATTTGTATTGCTCACGAAAGTCGATCAAAATCAAGTAATTTAATCAAACCGTTTCATTATAAAAACTTAAATAATCTTTATGATTTGTTCGTTCCAGAACGTGAAAAGTTGCGTAAACAGATATATTTTTCAGAAAGGTCAAAAATGAGTCACACACCTGTCAAGAATGAAAATTCAAAAGAGACTTTTAATAAACAAACAACTTTGTTAGAAAAACGGGTGGATGAATCCATTCCGTAGGATCAAAAGTGTAAAAGCTCTAAAGAACTTTTCAAAATTAAAAGTAGTATTGACATGATTTTTGATGGAGTGGAACGTTGCAAACAAATAATCGCTAAAAGAACATATTTTGGTCACATAGATCCATTCATCTAAAATACAATCGAAGGAAATTTTTGTCTCCAAATTCGAAAAATCAATGTTGATTTATAAAATTTTCATTTGTGTTTGAAAGAGGATGTGGTTGCTGATTTGAGATACTTTGATTCTCTTGAACATGAAGTAGACTCTCTCAAATCTCAACTGGAAACTCAAAAAAGCACAGTTTTTTAATGAAATCGACCGACTTTTCAGGGAATATTATTATGCTGATCACATGAATGCTATACTTGGTGTATATAAAACCCTTGATGAATTCACTGACTTACAATGTGATTATGTGGACCAAGTTTCAAATGTGAACGTCTTGAAAAAGAGCTTTAAAAAAGAACAGACAATGTCAATAACAAATCTTTCAATGAATTGTCAAAAAGATTTTCTGAACTTGAACAACATTCAATTAATCTTGAACTCGCTTTACAGCAAAATCAAGAACAACTTAATAATGACAAAGTTTGGAAACAAAAAGAATCAAATTCATTTCGAGAATTAAATGTCAAATATTTTGAAATTCAAGATCTGAAAGCTCAATTACAAGACAAAGATATTGCAATAAGCGAGTTAAAGAAACTCATTGAAAAGATGAAAAGAAAACATGTGGAAACTAAGTTTGAAAAACCATTAGTTATTCGACAACCGAATGCTTTTAAAAGTCAAAGACAATCAGTTTTAGGTAAACTAGCTACTTTTTCAGATTCTCTTGCAAAGACAGATTTTTCAAAGTCAAAGTCAGTTACCACAAATAATGTGTCCAGTAATTTTTCAAAACCAGTCACTGCACAGATTTTGCCTCAAAATATGAAGTCAATTGTAAAGAACACAAATGTGATTTCTCCAGGACTGTATAAAGTGCACACAAATCCTAATCAAACTAGAACACCACAGTTGCCTCAAGACATTAGGAAAACTAACAAACGCGTTTCTTTTTCTATAGGAGTAATTTCCATTACTAGTATTAGCATACCACAGCTTAAGAGCAATCGATTGGAAGATAGAGTCATGCATAACAATAGTGAAGGTAAAAAACAACAAGTAGAAGACCACCATAGGAATTTTAAGTTTTCTAATAATAAAAATTCCTTAACTGCGTGTAATGACAGTTTGAATGCTAAGACCTCAAATGTAAACTTTGTTTGTGTTACTTATGGAAAATGTCTGTTGAATGACAATCATAATATGTGTGTTCTTCATTATATTAATGGCGTGAATTCTAGGACTAAAATGCCTATGGCTGTGCCTATTAGTACTAGAGAACCCAAACGAAATATGAACCAATCTATTGCAACACCCCTTAAGAGAATAGTTGCTTCAGAAATCACTAATCAGAAACCTAGAAGCAAACTTAGGAAGCAATATGAGCAGATTAGTAAGACATGTAAATGGTGGTACTCTAAGATCACACCTCCAGGATATAAATAGAAACCTAAGACTAGTACAGTAAATGTTAAACCAAATGTTAGTATGCCTCTAGAAAATAAGTCTAGAACTACTACTATTTCGGAACCCATGACTCTTAGGAAATCCACTATATCAAATACTCCATCGTATTCTAATTCTTTTGTAGCTCATAGAGATAATTCTATTCATCATCGACTCTGGGTGTTCAAAGCACATGATGGGAAATATCAAGCTTCTAAGTAATTTTGTGGAGAAATTTTTGGGTACGGTGAAGTTTAGAAATGATCGAATTGCACCGATTCTTGGTTATGGAGATCTAGTTCAAGGAAATATCACTATTAAAAGGGTTTATTACGTCGAAGGGTTGACTCACGCTTTATTCTCTATTGGTCAATTCTGTGATGCGGATTTGGAAGTTGCTTTTCGAAAGTCTACATGGTATGTTCGTAATTTAAAGGGAAATGACCTTCTCACAGGTTCTCGTGGATTAGATCTTTACTCAATCACCCTTCAAGATACAACTTCTCCTAATCCTATTTGCTTAATGGCTAAAGCTACATTGTCACAAACATGGTTATGGCATTGTCGTCTCTCACATCTTAACTTCGATACCATCAACTTGCTTTCGAAGTATGATATTGTGACTGGCCTTCCCAAATTGAAATTCGTCAAAGATCATCTTTGTTCTTCTTGTGAGTTGGGGAAAGAAAAACGTAAGTCTTTCAAGACTAAAACTACCCCATGCTCAAAGAGACGGTTACAAATTCTACACATGGACTTATGCGGTCCCATGAGGGTAGAAAGCTTTAATGGTAAGAAATATGTGTTGGTAATTGTTGATGACTATTCAAGATATACTTGGACTCACTTCTTGAGTTCCAAAGACGAAACACTAGAAGTTCTCATCGATTTCCTCAAACTTATTCAAAGAGGACTTCATGCTCAGGTAAGAACAGTTCGAACTGGCAAAGGCATAAAATTCTTAAATAAAACTCTTCATGCATACTTTGCTAAAGAAGGGATTGAACACCAAACGTCAATTGCTCAAAAACCTGAACAAAACGGCATTGTCGAAAGACGGAACCGTACTCTTGTTGAGGCTGCTCAAACAATGCTAAGCGCCGCTAAAGTTCCTTTATACTTTTGGGCTAAAGCAATTGCCATAGCACGTTTTACTCAAAACCGTTCACTCGTAATTCCTCGACATAAGAAAACACCTTACCACATCATCAATGGTCGAAAACCATCGGTTAAAATTTATTTAAAATTTTTGGCTCATTATGCTTCATCATCTGAGATGGTAAGATGTTGTACAAGATGATAAGAAAAAGGTGTTTGCATGTTATTTTTGTGGGTTATTCTACTGTGTCAAGAGGTTACAGAGTTTATAACAAGAGAGCACGACAGATTGTTGAGACTATTCATGTTAATTTTGACGAATTGCCTCTAATGGTGTCAGATCATGTCAGTTCTGACCCCGTTCCACAATGTCTGACAACAGCACTTGAACAATTCAGTTTAAGTCCCAGTCCCTAAAGTCAAGAAAATGTTCCTCATGTAGCTGAGACAGTAACAACGTCCGATGTTCGATGGATTACTCAATGGAACTACTCTAGTTGTGTCAAAGTCTTTCGTTGTACATGCTACCGATGCACCTAATCAACATCAACAACAAAACATAACTCCATTTACTTCAACAACCTTTGCTGCAGATATGAACATTCAAACAACACCTAAAATTACAAGTCAAGCACTAACTCAAGTATCAATTATCACTGCTACTGAGAACATTAATCAAGCAAAAACTCATAAAGAAAATGCACAAGTTGAAGAAGATAAATTATCAACTTCTTAGTCATCGGTACAAGAACAGGGGAAACATCTTCTTGTTTCATGTAGATTTCATAAACATGTCTTACATTCTATCAAATACATCCTTTAAACATCGTTGGACTAAAGATCATCCAGTTAGAACCAAAGTATTGGGAAATCCTTCACAATTTTTTAGAACAAGAACGTAAGAACTAGAAAACATATGGACGATATGTTATGTTCGCAATCACCGTCGAGTCAAAACGAACCGAAGAACATTAAAGAAAAGCCATGGATGATTTGCATGATTGAAGCCGGATGCAGAAGACTTCACCAGTTTGATCGTTAGATGTTGAGAGAATTAGTCGACTGACCACTCTACAAAAAATTTCATTAACCATGATAGTGGCTCTGAAAATAACATAAAGTGATGAAGAGAATACTATAATTAGAAATAAAGCTCGTCTTGTAGCTAAGGGATACAATCAAAAGGAAGAAATTGATTTCGAAGATGTTAATGCTCTAGGGTTGGATCGGTTTTGATGCATAGTCAGGTTTTTCGTTGAGTATATGCTACAACATATTCTTTTCTTGTCTATTAGATGGACGTCAAGACATCTTTTCTTAACAGACATTTGAAGGAAGAACTGTACGTCAATTAGCCAGACGGATTTGTAGATCCACATCATCCTGACAAAGTTTACCGACTCAAGAAGGCATTATATAGACTCAAGCTAGCTCCAAGAGCGCGATATGATGAACTCTCCAACTTCCTGGTATCCAAAGGATTCTCCAAAGGTCATCTTGATCCAACTCTATTCGTTACTAAGAAAGGGGAAGTCAATATTGCTTATGCAAGTTATACGTTGTTGACATTACTTTTTGGTTTCTACAAACTCAAAACTTCCAAAAAATGTTTGAAATATTACATGCGCAACTAATTTGAATTGTCTTGTTGGGAGTTGAATGTCTTTTTGGGAATTCAGATCCATTCATCCCCATGTGTTATCTTTATTAACAGCTATAGTATGCTCAAGAGATACTTAAATGATGGTATGACCTCAGTATGATTAGCATTGGTACTCCAATGGCTATTTAATTTACTATCGTTGGCTAATTTGTGTGGATACTACTGGTGACCCAAAAGATATATTGTTGCGTGGTAGGTGCACTCATGTACTTAAAAGCAAGTAGACCAATTAAGTCAGATTGCAAAGGGCAGAATTGTTTATGTAATGATAATTACCTACATATGTGTATAGTTCTGTGGTAAGTCCTAATAAGTTCTTTTTTTTTCTTTGATATTTTTTAAGCGATGTGGTGATCTCCGAAACATTAACGTGACTTTATTTTATTTCCTTTTTGATAATATTGACATTCGGTGTACTTTGTTAAATTTATTAGTTATCTTGTCGTTCGACTCCGAGTTCGAATACTCTTCTTATGCTTTTGAATCGCGTATGTTGTGTTTGTAATCCATTGTTTTGAAATCTTCCAATTGATCGAAGTACGGCTTTATCTTTTCACCTCGGATCGTGCCATCTTTTGGCACTTACCTTTGGAACATGATGGACTAACGTCTCATTACTCTTCTTGTTACCTCTTATGATTTTGAAGAATCATGCCGTCAAGTAGACACTCCTTTTTACATATTGTGACATTGTTTTGATATTATGTTTTGTGTCGGCCATGCTTAAGTAGGATGATTTATAATCGTCTTATTGAAATGAATTATGACGCTTCTTCATTTGAATAAGGAAATTATAAACCACCAAACCATAAGTTCATAATTCATCACTTATATGGATTAGGATGCCTCTTTATGTAAGTGGCGAATTGTGAATGAGTGGGCTTATGTGTATCCGGCATAGAGTGCGTTCGTTTGTAAGAATCATTCTTTAGGCTATGAACTTCTTTCGACTCGTGATTTGTTATATGGGTTTTTCCGAATGTGTATCGACTGCCGCGAACTTGATAATCTAATGGCAATGAACCATTAAGCACTTCCAAGAATTGACGACTTGTTAAATTCCTCGTATTCAATGGTTTCTTCTTCGAGTCATGTATTTTATCTTCCTTTAAAGATTCTCACGTCATTCAGTCCGTTTGCTTATGCATGTTGCATATATTTGATGTTTTGACTTTTTTCTCATTTAGTTTCTGTTAGAAACCTCGACGACGACCTGAGTATACCCGCAACTCTTCTTGAGCAAGTGTAAAGCGAATAGGAGAAATCGAGCATCGGGACGTCGCTCCCTTAAGGAGGGGAGAATGTAAAACCCCGTAATTAAGGTCACTACTTAATTTGAATTTATAATTAATTTCTAAATTTTAAATAGTTCACTTTATTATCTTAATCGATTTTTATTAAAATCGTTAATTTTAAAACCCTCGCGAATCTTACAATTTAAATTATCCGTTTTTATCAATCGAGAAACCAATGACTCCGTATACGGGCCTTGAGTGCCAAATTATTTTTATTTTTGTATTTTACGCTTTCCTCGAGTTTTATATTGCACCTTGACGAAAATCGCGTTTTAGGAAAAAGTATCGGGCTAGGTAAGGTTTTAGGGCCCAAGGTTAATAAGTATTATTAGATAAGCAAGAATGGGCCAAAAGCCCACTCCCTCCCCTCTCTTAATAACCGAACCAAACACACACTCAATCATTCAAGAAAAAAAATCCATCTTCCTTCCCACATTACTGTGAGTGTCGAACCACACCAAAACCATCATCAACATTCATCAAAAACCCACCTTAACAATTCTATTCTACTCAAAATCAATCCTAAACTAACCCCAATCATTATCCAATAACAAATAACCATCATGCATGATTTATTTCTAAAGTTCTTAATTTCTTGATTTTTGATTTTGAAGGGTTTGATCTAATTAAGTGTAAAAGGAGTAACAAGGAGTGGATAATTAGTGTTTGGTGAGGCAAAATCAAGTTAGGGTTTGATTGTTTGTGTGTGTGGGTGCCACGACAAGAAACACAACCCACATAGGGTTTGTGTTGGATCATTTACTTCTTTTCTATAGTGTGGTAAGTGATGTCTCTAAACCCCTTTTTGTTTATTTTCACTTTTCTTGAATGCATGTTATTGATTTGGGGTTTTTATGAACATGCATGTGCATATTGTGATTGATCTAGATTAATTAGTGTAAGTGATGAAAAATGAATGATAGATGATTTACTTGAATGATTAGTAGCCTTGTGATGGAAAAATTGATGATTTGGATGTGTTATTGATTGATTTAGAATAGGAATTTGCGGACTGTTTTGGGAGAGCAGATAAACGGAGATTGTTCTCATAATTTTTGGTCTATAGATAATGAGAAAATTACATATTTGGATAGAGGGAGTCTTAATCTTCAATGTGCGAATTGGATACTCCCGTATCGATTCCGTATGAGAAAGTTATGGTCATTTTACGGTAAGAGGTCAATTCTGGAGTTGCTGTTGGGAAACATGTTTTTCTCTAGACTTTTGTACAGTAGGTCTAGGTTTTAAAGATTGTTTAGATGCTAGACATTATGAGCTAACTCCTCCAATTGGAACCAACCTCATTTCTATTTTAGTTTAGGATTTATGACTAAAACGGAAAAACTAAGAAATTCAGTTAAAAATCTGGTTTGACCTTCGGTTAGTAAAAGTGGAATTCCCGTTGATTGGTAAATGAGTTGAATGATTGGCTTAATGTTTTGAAAACTAGATTCATGTGGTTTTCCAGGGGTGAAAACCTCACCTTTATATCTTTTATATAATGAGAGATATGGTCCGGTGATCATTGCTAAATTCTGCAAAGGGTAGTTTTCTGTTTTGAGTTAGCGATAGTAAATTGTCCTTTTCTAAAAATTGGTAAATAATTGGAATATAAGGCTTGATGTTCTGGAAAGTATACTTCAAGGCCTTTCCATAGGTGAAAGCCTCATGTCTATATCTTTTATGGTTTAGGATTTATGCTCTCTTGAAAATGACTAAAATCAGAAAATTGACTTTTACGTCTAGGATAGGAAAAATGAAAAGTGTGACCACATCCAATTGAGATAGGATTTAAGGGACGAGACTTAGTAGATGTTTATTTTAGTTTTACAATAGCTTAGACATCAATTGACTTCTTAAAAACACTTTGGTTTAGTCTTGGTGCAATATTGTTTATGTTTTGAATTCTTTAACTAGTATTGTATAACTATTCTATTATAATGATATCATATATCATTCTAAGTCGCGACTTACTTTATAGGTCTCGACTAATATTTGGAGTCATCTTCTCATTGTTGGTTTCTATTCAATCATCCACTTACGGTGAGTTCATAGCCCCATCTTTTGTTCTTTAATGGTTTTCATAACTATTTTCGGGGTGAGAATACATGCTTGTTTTACTAAGCAAAAATTATTGATTCCAATTTCATAAGCGTTACATGAATGCTTTTACGACAGATTTTACTTGCTTTACACATGATTTCTAATACATGGTTGTTTACCACTGAATTTATTAAAGCTTGATTTGCTTACTACACGATTTGGGATCATTGTATATCTATTTACAAAACTAAGAGTTTTGAACATATTACTTATTTTAAATTGGACACAAGTGCTTGAAGGGTATGCTTGACCCGATTATGAGTTTATCTGCATGAGTACCTATTGCAAAAAGGCCCCGAATTTCATGCACTGTTAATTACCTATGATGGGTAAGCGCTAGTACATTAAGTAGATCTATTGGGCCGTGACTGCCCTGTCTGGGGTTGTGACATCCATGGCGCGATCACCCCTAAAGGACATTTTGTATTGAGAATTTCTTAAGGTATATTGCAATATTACCTTGTTGAGGGGCAAATTATATGCATATTTTATATGCTTGGTTAACGTTTCAGTGGCATGAGCTTAATGCGATAATATATTAATTCATTTACTTGACATTGCATTCGTTGCATTGTCGCTGGCTGATCTTAAACCTTGTGGTCCATTACTAAACATTACTTGATTTATTGAATCCCTACTTGAATTTCAAAAATAGTTCTTTGAAATGTTGTAACGCTACTTTTCTTTCAGAAATATTTATTGATTTATTTCAACACTGCTTTTACTTAAACCTATGAATTCACCAACATTATTGTTGACGTTTTTGCATGTATTTTCTCAGGTTATTATATTGCTAGCTGTGCTTTGGGAGCATTCGAGTCGCGTGGATATCAAAACTTTAAGGATTTGGTTTTCTTCACATTCGATGATTGTTTTCTTTAAATATACAAATGAGTCATGTTTGAACTCTTGTAATTTTTGTTAAAAGAAAATTATTGGGACCTGAATTTACTCTGAAAATTTAAATCGAATGTGACATTTTATTAAATGTCTCTTTTGAGGTCGTTTTCTGTAACTTGTGTGTATGAACTATGAGTAGCACCCCAAGTGGTATTCCGCTGCGTTGTTATGATTTTGGGTGTGTTACAACTTAGACTTTCAATGATGTTGGAAAAGAAGCTTAAGATTAATTATGAAAGTGAAATGGCTTATCAGCTTTTTAAACTCATCATAAAATAACTTAAGAAGTAAAGAAGTGTTTGGAAGCTTCCTCCTGGTGTTGACGAAGCTTTAAATGAAGAAACTTGATGATTTTGAAGAAGAATATCAAGTTTAGGGGAGGATTGTGGGGATTAAAAGTCTTCTTGATGCTGTTTGGATTATTGCTGCTCATGTTTTTGTTAATGCTGCTCAGCTGGAGTTAGTACTGCTAGTTAAGATTTTGTGCTGCTCATGAACTTCAAAGAAAATATGCTAAGTAGTTACTAGTGCTAGTATAAAGTTACTACTGCTAGTACAAAGTTACTACTGCTAGTACAAAGTTAAGACTGCTCAGTTGAAGTTAGCGCTGCTAGTGAATATCAAGTTAATGCTGCTAGTTAGTACTGCTTATATGATATGTATTAGTTGTTTATAGAAACGATTATGGATACTTAGGAAAGTATTATAAGCCGACTAGGACTCTTTGTGTATAAAAGGAGGTCCTAGGGAATAGAGTTTGATGTACCAAACCAAAACCAAAAATGAATCTTAGTCATATCTTTTATAGCTTCAAGATCTTTATAACCATAATACTTAGTGAGTATTCGTATTATTATCATTAATAATATTGGAGCTTATTTGTTGAATTGTATGTTTATAGAATTAATGTTTCATTGATAATTCTTCTTAATATTAAAGATTAGATTCCGCATAATCTTTAATACATTCAAACAAAGCTTTTACTATAATTGTGTTAGATTTATCTAATATAACTAAACCTTAAACAAGCTTAAGGAATTCGATCTATTGACGTGGGATCAACAAAATTGCATATGTGTGTGTAATTTTTGATTGTACAAGTGAGTTAAAATACAAGTTAATGTACGTTAACTCGCTTATAAAATGAAAGCTCATGGGGAGGACAATGGTGCATGAAAAATTAAACTATATTTTCTATTTTTCTTTTTTCAAATGTTTATACTCTCCCTCAAAATATTAAAATGTCCCTATTATACTTACAGTATTACAAACACAGGAGAAAAGTAGAATTAGAGCGAGAGACTCCCCTGGATTTGCTCAGTATGATCAAAGATTCACGTAAGCGAACGTGTCTTGTATTGAGTATCATGAGCAAAATCCATATCCCTGAATACACTTATCAAATAACCACATGTATCATGATAGAAAGATAAAAAAAACTAACTCTTTTTCGTAAGAATCATGGTTGCATTTAGCATATGCAACAAGCGTTTAAACCCCTCGGTATCTCGAGTGGATGAGTTATAGTCTTGTAAGGGTTTCTAAGAAACACATCCACAAAGTTCAAAAACAAAATACATGGCTTTGTAATGATTTTGAAAATCGTTTTGGAAAGTTCAAGTCAAGAACAATTATGGTGTAGGAGGTTAAGTGCCTCTATGCCGTATATAGATTCAATTGCTCCATATTTTTTAGTTCAGAAGTCATTACAGCATATAGAGGGGTATCCTCTATGCCGTAGGTGAGAAGAAGGAAAAATTTCTTTTTCCTAGAGAGACCTACGGTGTAGCAAGGGTGTATCCTTTGCATCATAACCTCCACTAGAACTCAAAATTTCCAAGATTTTTAAAATTTTCTTAGTTTGAGGGAGACTTACTTGGGCTCCTTCTTAGCTTTTCTAATTAGCACAGCCTGTAAAAAGGAAAACATAACATATACCAAGCCAGAAAATAAATCTAATAAAAAGTCTAAAAAAGAAAAACAAAAATAAAAGATTGGATTGTCTCCCGACTAGCACTTTTCTTTATTTAACAAGTCTTTAAGTTAGACACACGTAGGCGTCTATGTTGCTCCTCGGGCAAGTCCAGCCGCATCCATTTCTTTTCTTATTCCTTTTTTATTCTTGTAGTTTCTTCCTGCTAATGGGTAATACCTTAGTTTCCCGTTTCTCAACACACACAAAATGTTCCTTGTAATCAAACAAGTATCATTTGACTTCATATGCATCTACTGTGACTTTTGGAGGATCGTATGATATTCTTAGCATCTCATACTCCCTTCTCTCTTGTTCCTCAAGTCTCCTTCATACCATGATTCACACTTGTCATTACTTACTTCCCTACATATGTCCCATATCTCTTATAACATATTCCTTCTCCTTCCAATTCTAAGCTCATACTTATCTCCTAGCTGCTAGACTTTGTTTCTAATTCTATAAAAGTTTTGAATTGTCACAAGTGTTCGACAAATAAGATTTCGGGGATGAAATCTAAATAAGAGGGTAGATTTGTAACACCCCAAAACATGTTTTAGGTATTTAATTTCGAATATGCCATAAAGTATGTTTGACTACGATTTTATAAGTTGAATGCTTTACATTATTGGTTAGTCAAACCCGATAGTCAAACTATAAGTATAAAGATTATGTAAATGGTTTTAAAAAATATTATGTGTCACAATTATAAGAAGAAATGGCTATTTCTAAGTGACCATAGTTATAATAACTAACTTATATCAATCCTAGAATTCCTTGAACATTTCCACATAGTTTTATCTTAGTTTAGGTGTGTGTGGGTGGGACGACACATAGCAAAAGAAAAGGGAAAATATGGAGCCTTGATGATCAAGAGTTGGTGTTTATGGTCTAGCAATGATCTTCCTCAAGTAAGTAACCTTTAATTTAAGTTTGATTAGAAAATTGGATTAGGGTTTAATTATGCAAATATGGGCACGACCAGGTTTTGATAGGGATCAAAAAGTTTGAGGGTGGATGTTGGACTACCAAGCCATAGATAACCTATGACAAAACAAATGCAAACACTACGTTAAGTGCAGCGCAGGGGGTGTCCCTGCAAATCGCCTCCGGCATGAGAGTAATTATGTGCTTTTGATAATGATAAGTATGTAATGTATGAGTTTAGAGCATAAACAAACATGAGGTATTTATAGGTGATGAAAATAGGCTGTGACATGGTACTACACATAAGCCGGTGATCGTAGGGTTGTCCCATAATTTTAGAGGATTACAGGGTTAGTGTACCACGATCTCTACCTTAACAAGAAAGCCTTGGTAGAGAGGGAGAACGTAGGTTTTGACTTGACCAAGTCTTACCTCTGCCCTAGTTTCGTCGAAGGTCACATCGCGAAGGGTGTGGAGCTTCGCGTGGCGGATTCCCATACTGTTAACCATCACAAAGATGATTTTATGCCACTAGAAACTATTCGAAGGTTTCTAGGTATAATTGGGAGTAGATCCCTTTTGAGCTCGAAGGGGAGGCCTTCAAGATGGAGGGGAGGGTATGTCATCAAGCCCCTAAGTTAAATGCGATCTATACATCTATAAATGCATTGCTTTTGACTCCAAAATAAAATAGTATCGAAGCTTGATAAATATACATGTTGTACACATTTAGTGCTAATCCTACTTGAAAGGGGGTTAGTTGAAGACTTAAATGAATTAGTAATTAAGAGTCGCTTCTCAGTCAATGTGATTGTCAAATACACCCCATCCGGAATTTGAAATCCGGGTGAATTATCACCCTATACGTGTACGATTATAACAAGAGTTTACTATCTATAAGTACTCGAGTAAAAAACCTTACCTTCTTTTGCAATCTTCATCATTTTCGTCCATACTATCTACATTGATCGAGCACTCAAAAGGGTAAGATCTTCACACTTCTGATGTCCACTATGAGTGCTAAGCACATTATTCACATACAAACATGCATCCTCACAAAGGAGGAGCTCTCCAAGTTCCTCTCTATGTACCTCATTCCTTCTGAGTAAAAGGTAATACTTCCCAAGAGTAACCAAACCATCTATGATGCTCCGGATGGGTATGTTGGTTTGTATACTCACTATTTTATCCTTGAAAACCTTAGGTTACCTCTTTCCAAGTTCTTCTGTGATGTTCTACAGTATTATCATGTTCATTTGTCTAGATTCAACCCATTTAGCTGTGCCAAACTTACTACCTTTGTTGTTATGTGCAAAGCGTATGGTTGTGAGCCAACAGTGGAGCTTTTTAGGGGATTTTTCAATTTGTTTCCTGGTGGTCAGTGGTTGACCTTTTCCAAAAGACCTAAAAACATATTCCCAATCTTCTACCCAAAGTTATTACTCGAATTAAAGGTTGGAAAGGCCGATTCTTCTTTGTTCAAGACTCCATTATACTTGTCGATTGTCAAGAACTTCTCTCCAAAGATAATAGGTGGGACAAAAAATATTTCAAAGACAAACTTCCTCCCTTAATCCATGAAAACCTTATATTTCAATGACTTTTTAGATATCTTATCCATGTTTGAACCTTCCCTGATCCCATCCTTTTTCTAGATGGTCTCAAACCTTCCAGGGAGCATGGTCACCAGCGACCTGCTATCTTTGTTTGCGGAAAGGGTATTTATCATTCTGATACTTTTATATATTTCTTCCTCTTTGTTGATATATGATTTATTGCTTTCTTTTGCAGAAATGGCTTTCAGATGTTTTATGTATGCTAAAGACGATGATAATTTATCATTCCTTCCCAAGGAGCCATCTCCTGACTTTGGTACTGGCTCTCCATGTGTTTGGATCAACAATGAGCCACCTCTTGTGGGAACTGAGCCTATCGATGTAGCAAATTTGAAACAACTTGCTGAGAACACTACTAACTCAAAGGGTTCTCCGGCTAGTCAGGAGAAGCTGGTAATACATTATGATAGTGTTGCAGCAAGGATAAAGGATAGGAAGTATAGGACATGAGGGTCTTTGAAGACTCCCGTCAAGTGTAGGTTGGTCTAGGTTGGTTCTTCCTCCAGAGCTACCCGTCAAAATACTTCTCCTTCTGAGGCTGACTCTCCTTTCCTCACCATTTCGGATAACAAAGAAGGTAATTGTTAAGATCGTTTGCTGTTCTTGTTTCTTTCTTTACGAATCCGTAACACTCTTCGTATCTTCGCAGGTCTCCCAGATGTTCTCGAGCTACAAAATGTCAATGCTTGCCACTTGAAGATATCCAACATCACTCCTTCGGCCTGGAGGGGTCATCTTGACAACTAGTTGGATGTTGAGCTGCTTGATCTCCATGATTGGTGTTATGCTAGGCAAGCAGTCATGGATAATACTGTCAATCTAAGAGCTCGTGAGTTGTTAAAGATTGTTGAGCAGATGAAGGGGGAATGCAAGGTTTAAAAGGAGAGGGAGAAGGCCAGAGACAAAGAATGTAAGGAATTAAAGGCTAAGTGTAACTCTGCGATGGCTGATTTTGACAATAATACAACTGTTAATGTGCTTCGCTAAAAAATTATGGCTTTGTCTAATGAAGTGAAGGAGCATAAAGCCAATCTAGATAGGATGCTACTAGAGAGCAAAAAGTAGGCCGGTTATCAGGAGAACCTCACAGCTTTGGAGTCGAAGGTTGCTTCTCTGGAAGTTGAGAAGGCTAAGCTAGAGGTTACCGAAGCTTCGCTCCGCCAAGAGACTGAAACCGTCAAGCATGATACAGCAGAGGTAGTTTCAAAGGTGGTGCTTTATATTGCCTTGGAGATGGTATACAGTGATGAGTTAGGTAGGCTCGTTGGAGAGCTTGTGTCCTCTGTCGTCTTCTACGAGAGATGTGTCGCCTTAGAGGAGGTTGCGGTCATGAAAGAGCCCTTCAATTTGGTCAAGGTAAAAGTTTATAGGCCCTCATACAAGAAAGAGCATACTAAATCTGGTAATGACCCTACAACTGCTACATTTCCATTCTTATCTGAATTCATACCGGATCCCTATACACAAGTCGAAGCTTCGCTCTCTAAGAAGCCCCAGACTCTGCAATGTCCAGCTTTGACAAGGACCCATGTTCCAGCTCCTTCAGCTCTTTCTCAAAAGGCCACCCCATCTTCTACTCCAATGTCTCATCTATTGTCTCCTCCACTAGAAACTTGAAGGTTACTTTGTTGGTGCTAATTCAGCTTTGAGGGTAGTGTGTACCCTTTAAACAATTTGTCTTTAGGTTCTGCAGGCTTTGGCCTTTTAAACAATCTTTATATTTTTGCTATGATAGTTTGTGTTAGCCATCTTTGAACAATTTCTCAGTCCTTATGATTGTTTTCGAATACTTACCTCCTTCGAGGGGTATTAATTAAATGGAGGTGGTAGGGGGTTGTAACCTCCCAAGTTATGCTATTTTTTTATCTGATCTTTGACCCCTTTATTTATAGGGAAGATTATGAGGGAACATAGTCTGACCCCTTATGTATATCTAACCATCGCATGGATAATTTTTATACTCTATCCTTTTATACACTAAGGCTTATGCGTGGCCTTATTGGATTTACAAATTATACACCAAGGTTTTCAAGTAGTCCTTTGCTTGTAACAGAGGGTTGTGACCCGCTTTATTTTAACCAACAAGGTTTCAAACAAAGACCTTTGGGAAGTTAACTTGAATTTAATAGATGTTAAATAAGACTAAGGCTCATGTGGCCTTACGACATCCTTTCGAATGTTGAAACTTTTAAATACTTGGTGACTCAAATCTTCTGTTGTAAATAACGACACAAAAGATTTGGAGGGAATGCATTACTATCATTAGTCGTGTAGAAAGATTTACATCATTTTGCTTATGAACACTTAGTTTGCTACACTTAGTAACTATCCCTTTTACAGAAAAAGTAGTCTAAACAATGACTTGAAAAAACTATGAGTTGTAAGCTTCATATGTAAAACTTATAGAGATTTGATCCCTTTACTCTATTGATAAGCGAATGGTCAGAGGCATTTGTTATCTTTTAAAGTGTTCCTTCATATACTCTGCTTATGATGTGAGGTCCTTTCCATATTTTTGTGTTTGTTTGTCTTCATTTTTTACAAAAGTGTGAAATTTTCTAAGTTGAATGTGGAACGTCTGCTTCTTGTATTGTGGTATCTTCAAAGCTTGTTTTGATAGTGATCCTCTTCGATTAATGCTACCTCTCTTTCTTTGTTTTCCCTTCTTTTAGCCCTTTCCTGCGTTACGCATCCTTCCTTCTCGTAGGTGAGAGTCATAACTTTCAGAATTACAGCCTCCGACCCGTAGGTTAAGGTGAACGAAGTTTCTTTCTGGCTATTTCTCGGTAAGGTTCTATGCACCTATAGGATTTAGGGTAGGTCATCTACCCACCCTTATTGGTTTCAAACCAATTGCTTTTCTATGTAGTTTATTATTTCTACATGCTTCATGAAAAGGGCAAAAGAATTGGGCGATCTTTAGTACCTTGCATAAATCTGCAAAGATACCGTCTGTAACCTGTTTATCGTCCTTCGAGGTGATTGTTTGAGGCACTCCAAACCTGCATATGACGTGCTCCCATACAAATTTTTCTGCCTGTCTTCCGTTTGGTGTGGTTAGAGATTTTGCTTCTACCCACTTGGTGGAGTGTTCGACGGCTATAGCTAAGAACTTTAAGTTTCCTAAGGCCGTTGGTACAAGTCCACAATATTGATTCCCCAATGATTAAACGGCCAGGTATTGTTGACTGCTGTTGCGTCTCTGTTCGGTGCTCTTGCTATTGTAGAGTATGCTTGACATTATGCGCAGCCCTGGATTGTCTTTGCCGCATCCCTGTACATTGATGGCCAATAGCAGCCTTGTTTCGTAACCTTTACTACCATGGAGCTGGGCTCCGCGTTAAATCCGCATGAGCCTTCATGTGTTTCTTCAATAATGCTTTTAGCCTATGAAGGGCCTATGCACCGAAGCCATGGTGTTAGGAAATTTTTTGTACAAGTTTCCTTTGATCAGCCTGTATTGCGGGGCTCTGATTCTGACTTTTCTGGCTTATTTCGGATCCTCCGGTAGTAGGCCACTTATTAATTACTCATAAATAGGAGTTGGTGGCGTACCTCAGTACTCACGAAGCCTAACCTCTGAATAACCTACAAAATAGATAGTGTGACAATTGGCATAAAGCCTACCATGCTACAGTTAGGGAATCCACCAATACACATGAAACCTATCCTACATCCCATGGAGCCTAGCCTCCGATCTGCAACCTAAGCTAATAGATCCTAGCCTCTGATCTACAACCTAAGCTAATGGAGCCTAGTCTCCGATAAGTAGCCTAGCCTCTGATACGTAGCCTAGCCTCTGATACGCAGCTTAGCCTTCGATACGTACCTAGCCTCTGGATCATTACAGACAAATAGAGAATATTGTGTGGGACATATTCAGTTAAAGTGACCTCCAATATTCTCGAGTCAGACAAAAATTACACATGAGCATGTTTCCTCTCAGCCATAAAGGATGATAGAGCCTATGCTCAGAGCCTTTCTATTAATAGATACAATCATGCTCCTTTTACCCAATCCGACTGAGACACATGGCACAACCTATAAGGTTCTCTTCCTAGGGTTTGCCTATAAATACCAATGTTATGTCCTCATTTCAGGTATGCTCTTTCTCTCTACACTTTCTCTCTCTAGAACTTTTTCTCTCTAGATCTTTCTCTCTCTAGAATATTACGTCATACTCTGATGGCTAATTCTCATGCCGGAGGCGGTTCACGGAGGCTCCGCCCCTAACGTACCAGCTAACGCAGCGTGTTACCTTTCTTATTTTCAGGTCCCCAACCAACTCTAGATCGCGCTATCTATGAAGCCTCCTTGAAGCTTCCTAACCAGTCGATCCGCCAAGGATATTACCTCTTTTGGTTCTGAGTTGTGCAATCTGTTTCACAATCAGTGGCACACCCGGTAGGACACGACATATTTATCCCTTCAAAACAATCTAAAAGCGTTCCTTGAGTTGGTTGACTTATTTCAATATTTCCTTTAACCGAAAATGCCACCAAAAAATATATCTTTTGTTATCACCAAATGACTCCATGAAAATATTTCATCCCCGGAAAAATATTACTACAAATATGTATAAGACGTTTTGTCCTCAGATCTGCTGATAAAAAACCATTCGAACACCTAGATGAGAAAATAATGACGAGATGGTGAATCCTTCGAAGCATGCCTGGTAAGCAGCATCCTCTGAAGCATGCAGGATAGGCAGCATCCTCCGAAGCATGCAGGATAGGCAGCATCCTCCGAAGCATGCATGGTAAGCAGCATCCTACGAAACATGCATGGTAGGCAGCGTCCTCTGAAGCATGCATGGTAGGCAGCGTCCTTCGAAGCATGCATGGTAGGCAGCGTCCTCCGAAACATGCATGGTATGCAACATCCTCCGAAACATGCATGGTATGAAAGATCTTTCGAAAAACATCCTCCGAAGCATTCCATGTACGTAGCCTCCTCCAAGTGAAGGCCAATAACGATATGTTTGTTTCATAATGTATGTATCCTATGGCTTAAAGCCTAGACTAAGCATAATGTTCGTAGCCCGTGGCTCAAAGTCTACCTCAAGCATGTACAACTCGGAGCCTCCACTACCATTTCAAAAAGTGAATCTCTCCAAAAAGTAGAATCACGGAGGGTCTTACCAAAGATTGTTCATAACCCACATGAAGGGTTCCTTCAAAGAACAATCATGTCTGAAGCCTACGGCTCGGGTGTATCACCCCTGGTCTTTAGCGTGCAACACTCATAGCCTAGTATCACCTCGTAGATTCGCATCACACCAAAATTATTGAAGACGAACGAAGACGCCCCTGTAGCACCAATCTTATAGAGATTATGCTCAGAGCCTACTACTCACAATAATTATCACATTAGCAAGCAGTCGAAGCCATGCCTACATGTAGAGTTAACATCATCAAATTATTCAAAGTCCACCACAGAGGGATTCTTTCATAGTGTTCGAAGCCTATGGCTTATCAACACATCTTTGGTTCGTAGCATAAACTACTCGAAACCTAGCCACAAATTGTGTGATCAAAAAAATCTGTTGTTCGAAGTTAGTTTATTATATCTTAAAATCAAACTCTCGGAGCCTAGATGTAGCATAATGTCATATTTTACAAGGCTAGGTATGGCACCTCCAACGTCCGTAATCTCAATCGCTCGAACGCAGGCTAGTTATTTTATTATTGGTTCGTAGCGTCCAACATCAAGCTTGGTTGCAATATTCATCAATTAAAGCTCGTTCGTAGCATCCTTAACTCGTAGCATCACCCGCTCGGAGCATTCTCCACCACATCACATCTGCTTACGAATGATAAAGTGTCGAAAAATGTAATATGATACCCATGACTACCGTAGCGCAGCAATCCCGAAAGTCAAACCTAAGGTATTATTATTGAGTTTATGTCCACAAGGGAAGTAGCCTCTTCGGAGCCTCTCTTCAAAACCTCGCCAAAGCCTTTCCTGACTATGCTTCGTCAATCTTCTTCTTCTATAATCAAGCAAAGGATTCGTAAGAGCCTCCATGATCGTAGAGTCTTACCTTTGTTACACTACGTTAGATTAATGTCGAAGCCTATATCAGCCTCCATGATTCAACAATTCATATTAACCATCAACAAAAGGAATGTATACCTGGGAAGTAGAAGGCTGGGACACACGTAAAAATCTCATTGTTACAAAGAATACATTATCGTGTGGAAGCCTCACTCATCGGTTCATAAACCAAAAACCTCACCGATAAATCAATATTAGACCTCTTCTCAATCTTATCAAAAAAGGGGGCATGGGACATGGTGACTATTGAATAGCCCATATAGCCCATAAAATAACCATCGTGACATGGAAAGTTGCTTCATTACATAGTTATTGAAGGTCATACGAGGGAGTTTACGCTGAAAACTGATTGTGTTGTCGTGTAGGTGTTATTTATGTTTTCAAGTTTTAAATTTATATTTTTCCGACTTTACCTAAAACAACACTTTAACGGGCAGTGATTAGATGGAGTTTTGTGGTAAGTAGGGTGTCGATCACTAAGAACGAGAACTAATCTTTTATTTTGTCAATATTTTGGTTAACTAAAATAAGTTAATTTAAACTATGTTAATTCTATTCTATGTTAAACCTATGCTAAACCTATGTTAATCCTAATTTTAACGGATAAAGGGGGTTTTCAGCCTGAGAGACTGGCACAGGTTTTGTGGTAACTTAGATCAATTTAAAACACAATAACACACGCAAGCAGACAGATAAAAGATAGAAGAGCGATCTAGTCAAATATAAGAAAACTGTATTAACCATGATTGATCTAATTAAAATGTTAGTTTGTTTATTTAGTGCAATGAATGCTTATCTCGAGGCGGCATATCATTCCAAGATTTAGGCGGGACTTCTTCCTAAAACCTAGGGCATCAATTGTGGTCCTATTGATCTAGATATATAAATCACTATATGGAGAGCCATCCCGACATCTAGCTAACTTGGTCGGTATCACTAGATCCAGTTGAATCATAGGTCGCATACAAAAGCATGTAAAAAAGTATGAATGGATAACAATAAACAAGCAATCAATGATAAATTAAGCATTCGATATAAACAAACCAAACATTTAAATCTTCATAATCATAGCTAATACCCAAGGGTATTAGCCCTTAATCATTGTAATCAATACAAAAGTAATAATCCAACATAGGTAAACTAAACGAGTTAAAAGAATGATACCAAAAATCGAAAGATTACAAAAGTATAGGAGATTACAAGGTGGTTTCTATGGAATTAGTAACTTTGCTTGACCTCTTCTGCTATTCTGAAAATCGACTTTTGTGGTTAAGGTATCAAAAATATGATCAAGTACACTGAAAACCAGTTTTTAGGTTTTCTATTTATACTGTCTGGAATTTGGTCGATACGGCGTATCGAGAGAGATGGATACAGCGTATCGGGGGTTTCTTGGAGTAGGGACCACGTTCGATATCTTCTAGAATATTTTATTACTTTATATTGAATACGGCGTATAGAGTTCTCCTGAATATGGCCTATTGGACTTTGTATCTTCGTGGGTTCTTATGAAGTGCAGGCACAGATACGCCGTATCTTCCTTGATAGATACGGCGTATAGGATGTCAGAACAGTAATCTTCAAATGTCTTTGTTTAAGCTCCAGAATGTGTGCCTTTTAGCTAATCTTCACCAAGTACTCCATATTTACTGCAAATCTCAAATATAAACGATTAAGTAACAATTTGTTAGGATCAAAAATATGGTGTCTATATGGAAATTACTCTAGTTTATGTTTAAGTTAAAACACAAGGACTAAAAGTGTAATTAGTCCAAAGTGTCCTTGTGTTTTACCTATAAATACTCCCCTCTAATCAACATTAGAGGGTGAAGCTCACATTTGTAATTTTCCATTCCTTTTTCCATTTTAATAAAACTTTGAAAATTAGAAAAAGCTCTCTCCTCATCATTATGGCTTATTCTTATTTTGAGCTTCCCCGACCTCCCGAGATCATGAATCATGAAACCTTACAAGTGGTATCAGAGCTGCAGGAGCGATTCATGATGTTTAGCTTATTCTGATCAGCTTATTACGCGGCTTATTTGAGCTTATTTTAATCAGATTCGGTCCAGTAGCTTATTCAGTCCAGATTCGGTTATTCAGTATATTTTAGCAGTTTAGCAGTTCATTCTTTACAAAGCTTAATTGTGCTTTTTCGATATATTTGACTTAATCGGGATTGACTGCTTACGGTTTTATCGTAAGATTTTTTCAATTTCGATTAGTTAAGTGTATTTTCGATATTAACTGCTTATTGAGCAATTTTGGAAGTGACGACATTTTCGGATCTAGTCAAACTTCAAATTTTGACGTTGACTTTTCAGGACAAAACTCAATATTATAACTGCCACTATACCAGATCCGATGGATATTGAAAATGCTTTTTGTCGAAATTAAAGGGAAGAAAAAGGACATATAATGTTTAACAACTACAAAGATTGATGTACAAATTGCTATATTTCAGATCTGTACCATTTTCGATGTGACTGGTTAAATATCAAACTCGGAAGTCAAATTCTCAATGACATAAATGCTATTACACATATTTTGATGGCTTCCGAAAATGTTTTTGGTCTAGATCAAAAATGAAAAAGAAGAGTTATAACAAATCCATATCGAAAAAGAAATCAAAAGAAGAGGAAAGAACTACAAGAACCAACAAAGATCTCAGCTGTGGGTTTCGATTTGTTCATCTCAAGATATTTCAAGACCATAAAAGCCTTTACAAATCAAAAACCAACTCATCATTGATCTTTAACATAAAATCAAACACATGCAATTCCTACCCGAGACCTTTACAGATCTTGAAGCCAAAAACCATCACTTCTTCGAGGGATTGTTTCTTGACTTGTGCGTAAACAGAAATAAAAAGGATTGCTTATGAGTTTGTTCGAAGTGATATGATGAGATATGAGAAATAAAAGTGATTGACTCTGAGTTTATAGTTTGTATGTTTCTCAAGTGATATAAGGTGGGTCTGGGATTATGATAATTGTAGTGATAAGGTGTGGTATGAAGATTGTTATGGGAGGCGAATTTTGTTTTTGGAGAGATAAGGATGAAATATGTTGTGTTATGTGAGAGGAAAATGAAAAGAGACTGTGAGAATATGATAGGGTTTGGTGTGTGTCTGACCTAACAACTATCTGTTACAATGTTATATGTTTGGAATTAGGCTTTGATATTCACGAATATGATTGTGTTGCAAAATGGGCCGAGTATATGGTATTAAGTGATATGGGCTAAAATGTTGACTATCATTTGGTGGTGGACTGAATTATATACATTTTGGGCTGAATATATTATTTGGATTACATTTGTTATATCCGAATATTGGATTTTTTGAGCTTAAAATGCTATATGGCCGTATGTAGAAAGCAATTGTTTCTCGGAAACAAAAACATCACTTATTGCTTAAAAATGATCCGGATAAAAGATTCACAAAAAGCGTTCAAAAGGCTAGTCTCTGGATTTAATCGCAAGAATTGATTACGAGGATGATTCGTTATCATGTATTTGAAGTTGAAGTGGAATTTCACGGGTGCGTGTACTTATCATATCTTAAAAGTCGGGGTTGGTTGGATGATGACTTTTAAAGATAACTTGTTCGAGCTTATAACCGGTGTTGATGAAAACTTGTCAAATCTAGCAATGTGTGATCTATAAACGCAGAAGTTGGTGCTCACTGAGCACATTTTCTATCACTTGAAGGAGTTACATTGTAGTGCTCAGTGTCTCACATAGTTGAGGATTTGTCAAGAGAATTAGGTCTACTTATACTTCAAGGAATTATGTTGTAGTATTCAGTGTAAGTTTGGAGTCTCATGGATAACACAAGACATAAGTCACAAGTTTGTGGTATTCTACTTTAGCATCAAGTTTTTGATACTGCATTTTCTCCATCAGTAATCATTACAAAAATCCGACAGAATACGAGGTTGGAATTAAATAAGTCTGAGGAGAAGCGACTTCACACATGACTTCTCTATCGAACATTCGGGCATAACCGAATTATGATTATTTCGATGGTCATCAGATATAATCAGGGGGAAGAGTGTTCGATAGATGCAACAACCAGGGGGAAGAAATGTGTACATCCGAGACTTAATTGACTTTGGTGTATACAACATAGTGCAACAACTGGGGGAAGATATGTGTACATCCGAGACTTAATTGACTTTGGTGTATACAACATCCGAGACTTAATTGACTTGGAGTTTCTTTCTTCTATAAGTTGTTTGTGTGAAGTATGTGCATGTTCCCCTGAGTGGATTGGCTACTAATCAGCAACAAAGAAGTCAGATTTGCTGCTAAGTGTGGTTTACTTCTTCTTCTACAAATTCCACTGCGAGCTTAAACCGCTATAGTTAGAAGATTTGTCAACTACATCAAAGTGTCATATTTGCTTCGAATGGCTATCTGTTTGGGGGGAAGCAGTTGAACTGCTTAAAGACATGCGGTATGAACTGGGGGGAAGTCAACTCAGTTTATACGGATTACATTGTATTCTCTACAAGTGAAGGAATGATTCAAGCTAAAGCACATGTTGAAGACAAAGCAAACTGCAGATATCTTTAGCTATTTGAACTTGTAGGATACATTGTAAGTAATTCCATATGCCACCATATTGGGGGAAGATTGTTAGGATCAAAAATATGGTGTCTATATGGAAATTACTCTAGTTTATGTTTAAGTTAAAACACAAGGACTAAAAGTGTAATTAGTCCAAAGTGTCCTTGTGTTTTACCTATAAATACTCCCCTCTAATCAACATTAGAGGGTGAAGCTCACATTTGTAATTTTCCATTCCTTTTTCCATTTTAATAAAACTTTGAAAATTAGAAAAAGCTCTCTCCTCATCATTATGGCTTATTCTTATTTTGAGCTTCCCCGACCTCCCGAGATCGTGAATCATGAAACCTCACACAATTCTTGCAATAATTATACAAAATGGGTTATTTACATGGGATAAATGATGCTATAAAAGTGACGTTATTTGATGTCATCAAATATCCCCCCACTTGAATCCTACTTATCCTCAAGTAGCCTTTAGAAGTTTATAAAAATGTATCCCTAAGGATTTTTTTCGTTAAGCATTTATTTGATCAATTACAAGTACACAACCAAACACCTCACGAAATAGGAAGATAAAAACACTCAAATCACTCAACTAATCTATGTGGTAACATGTAACTAATTCGCTCAATTGCTCGGTCGTGACGAGTATTCTATCATAAGCTTGGCAAGGATACACATCTCCACCACTAGAGCTAAGGAGTAACAAGTTTATAGAGGTAAATTGAGTTTATTTTTAATGCTTACAGGGTTTGATCACTTTATCTAGCTTCTGCCGATACCAATATTCTAGAAAAGGTGACAAGGACCATACATACACACCAATAACGATAGGATAGACACATATGACTGCATTCAAACCTTAACTCGAATAAGCTAAAGAATAGGACTAGTGGAGTGATATAGAGTATGGATCTTCTAACTTTCACCAAAAGTAATAAATCAACAAGGTTGCTAAATCACACATACATGGTCGTAATGACGGAATAGACATGTATGATTCGATCACATCCTCATTCGAGTAAAACCTAAAGTTAATCATTAGGAAAGGGAAATAAATTGTTGTTAAATAAAAATTTACGAAACCAATAGACTAAATCCAAACAGATAAGGTACAAGTTGCTAGATACTTTTTCCTGATCGTTACCATGATAAAGACACAACTATATACAAAAACGTCTTGATCATATATCAAAAACAACAACCTAAGTTGGCGTTCACATAACGGTCAATTCCCAATCATCCCATACTATACATACTTTTACAAAGACAAGTGGCGATATCTACCACTTTATACAAAACTTTACATCATTGATTTTTAACCATCTATCAACGAATAATCGATCCTTCAAATAATACCATCGGTTTAAGCTTTAACGAACTGACTATCTTCAGATTTTCCTCCTCTTTTTTGTTGTTTTTTAATTTTTTCAATTTTTTTAACCATACTATACTACGAATCTCGGTGTAATTTCACCATCTTCACGATCATAATAACTTCGGATAATTTCTTCCATAATTCCTCGTTCTTCAGACGTACCAATAATTGTGATGGTAGTAAAATTACATGAGTTTTGACTACTTTTTACATTCCTACTTGGAATGTGTAAATTTTCCAACCATACCAGAGATAGAAAATGACACAAGACACAAGAAATACATACTTTATACTTTAAGCAACTAGCAACTGATAAATGGGCTTAATCTAACAGGGTAGGCTAAGGTGTAAAGGTGTAACAAAACAAATAGTTGGTGTTATCCTAAATGATTGGCTCTACTGGTTTTTTTAGGAGTATCTTAATCTTAAAATGATAGTAAACAAAGGGTTTAAACGAGGGTTAACTAACCAGTGTAGTTAGTTAATAAAACAACATATAAAGGCTTTTTGAGTGTAACCCTAGAAATTTACCAATTTAAACAAGTTACTCCATCTAAATCCATAGTACTCATTATTGTGGTCTCGAATAGATATACCAAGCCAAGTTTTAACGTCTACAACATCGCCGACACACTCATATTTTTGTGGGATTTGGGTAAACACTTGGAAACGGATAAGGCTGAATCCTCACAATATCTAATAAGGGTTATGTGTGCAGGTTATGTAACTAGTAATTTCACAAAAGTATGCTTGAATTTTTTTTAAATTTGAGCATAATTTAAGCATTTTAATATGAAAAATAGGACAAGTAACGTTCTAATTCCCACCCCCCCACTTAAATTATACAACGTTCTCGTTGTATAGATAAAACATTAAAAATGAGAAATTAAAAGAATTAGAATGAGAAACTCCCCTGCTGTTTTGCTCGGTTAATTCTCCAAGTTGAGTTTATGAGCAAGAATGTGTGTTGTAAAATTGTCTGAATACCAGCATGACTACAACACACATAGGATTCCAAATGATCGATGCTTCACCAACGTTGTCGATTTCTTTTCCAGCGAGGTCATGTGCAAAATATAGGAAAAACATGCAAAATCCTATCTCGAGTATCCTACGGTTAATAAATAAAAATAAAAATAAAATGTACAGGCAGTCAATACGCCGTATCCAAAAACCAGCATACGCCGTATAGAAAGACTTGTAAAAAGTATCAATATGAGTCAATCTGCCAAATACGCATGATGACATCAAATAACGTCTATTTTATAGCATCATTTATCCCATGTAATTAACCCATTTTGTATAATTATTGCAAAGAATTGTTACTTAATTGTTTATATTTGAGAATTGCAGTAATTATGGAGTACTTGGTAAAACTTGACTAAAAGGCACGCATTCTGGAGCTTAAACAAAGATATTTTAAAGATTTACTATTCTGACAACCAATACGCCGTATCCATCAAGGAAGATACGGCGTATCTGTGCCTGCACTCACCAAAGACCACAAAGGACACAAGACCAATACGCCGTATCCAGGAAAGGCAATACGCCATATTCAAGCTATATGGGAATAAAATATTATGGGAGATATCAAACGTGGTCCCTACTCCAAGAAACCCTAAAACGCAGTATCCAAGCCATTGGATATGTTGTATCGACACTAACTCCAGACCCTATAAATACAAAACTCAAAAACGAGTTTTAAGTGTGCTAAATCATATTCTCGATACCTAAACCACAAAAGTCGATTTTCAGAGGAGAAAAAGAGCAGAAGAGGTCTCATAACGCATTCCAATCCATAAGAGACAACGTGTAATTTCTTATACTTTTGTAATCGTTCAATTTTTGGTATCATTCATTGTACATAATAAGAAACACTAGCTAAACAATATGATCTGGAGGTCGGGGAGGATTAAACAAGAACTTAGCCATATTATTTAGAGAGAGAAAAAGGAAATATGTGTATGTGTTTTAGAGAGAGAAAGAACACACACACACTTTGGTGAAATGATACAAATGAATCCTCACCCTTCCATGGAAGTATGGAGGGGGTATTTATAGGTCAAGACAAGGGAAACTATTCTAACTTAACAATTCTAGTCCGTGCATGTCTTGCCTAATGATAACTAGTGTAATTCCATATTAGTCAACATATTTTAAGGCTAACAATCTTCCCCCAATATGTAGACATACAGAATTACTTACAATGTTCCTATCAAGTACAATTACAACACAATAAGGACTTCCAAAGTGCTTCCAATGCTGAAGATGACATTTGTGACTTCCTGTCTTGATACTTGTACTCCAGCTTGGATCTTCTGTGTCTTTACTTGTTCTGGAACCATTGTAGTATGCATGAGTTGGATTAACTTCCCCCCAATTCATGCAACATGTCTTGACAAGCTTTCTTCATAGACTCCTTTTTGACGAAGTTTCTGAATCAGCTTCCCCCCAAACCAACATCCCTATTTTGAGCAGATTCTGAAACTTTGATGTAGCTAGAAAAAACTTCTATTTGACATTTACGTGCACAACGGAATTTTGTAGAAGTAGAAAACCACATCAAATACTACTGCTACTTATCATTAGGTCTTGGTGGATATTCGTTCAGGGTACATGCAAGGAATCAGCAACAATTCTTCTCACGTATGCAGAATACTTCACAAACCATACTAAGTAAAGTAATATACACTACTTCCCCCTGGAAGTTGACATAGTAACATCAAAGTCAACTAAGTCCTGGATGTACATGTTTTCCCCCATGATGGTTTCGAACTCTCGGAAGCATCATTGACGTGTACGCACATATACTCGAGAAGTTCTTGTCTTAAGCAAACATCTTGAGAAGTTATGAATGACATTGAAGAACTTTGAAGGATTTTGCTTAGACTGTGAAGTACCATTGACGTTCTGTAGCTTCAATTATCCTGTGAGAATTGCTGATTACATCTCAACCTTTAAACTCTCTGGCTAACTTACCAACCTCGTATTCTGTCGGCTATTGTTGTGACCACTTGGTGAAGTAAACCCGATATACCAAACTTAAAAATGAAGTAGAATCCACCAAAGTTTTTACTTAATCTTGCACTGTTGTTGATTGAAGAACGGTGCAAGATTAAATCTATAAGTACTCTGTACTCAACCAGAAAAGTATAAGAAGTACAACACCTCTTGAAATTATCTACATCGACATCTGCGTGTAACACTGAGTACTACAATGTAACTCCTTTAAGTGATAGCTATAACCTGTAAGCACTACAATGTAACTCCTTACATCAGGAAATAACTAGATAATCTGAGTCTTTATCATAAGCTGTATACGTTCAAGCAAGTCATCAATCGATAGATTAGGTTTGAAGAAAAAGGGTAGAAAGTAGAAGGAAGTCCTGATGATGAAATAAATAGACGCCTTCGTGAAACCCAACTTCAATCTCAAATAAGGGATACCAAATCAACTTCGTGATCACTTGTCATTGTAATCCGAATCTTTAGCCGTTTTGACATTTTAGTGACTCTTATTCGGATCATTTTTAGTGTTATGTATCATGTTTGTTTTGTTGTTTTGAGCTTTGAATGATTAATGGTTGATTAAAACATAAACAAGGACTAACGATGCCATTGTAATCCAAGTTATATGCTTAACGGTTGTTAATTATGAATGTGGGGACTAATGGTGCAATAACGGTTCACTTTGGAGGGCTAACGGCTGAATTATAGCTTGTAAGGACTAACGGTGAAAAGCTATTTCAACAAAGAGGGTTATTGTTAGGAATAAATCTTCACAAGACTTAATACTGCCAAGGTACAACTAACAGTGCTAATGAAGTTAGTACTGCCAATACAAACTTAGTATTGCTGGTGTTAGTTAATACTGCTAGGAGAAAGAGTTAATACTGCTGATGGTCAAAGCTGCTGACTTGGAGATAAGTATGCATGGAGATTATTATGGGATGCTGGTAACTGATCCTAAAAGATAGGTAGTTATCTTTGTAAAGGACTTCTTGTATTCTAGAAAAGGAGATCTTAGGTTTAGGATATAAACAAACTTAGACAAATACTTTTAGATAGAGATTATGATAGTGTAACACCCCCAAAATGGGTCACAGCAGAATAAGGATTCGGGGCGTGTTACTTCAAGATCAACAACACAAGATATATATAAGAACGTGTAGGTTCCATGATCATTCATACAAACCTTAACAATGATGTGTAGAATCAAGATGCAGGAAAAATAAAGACTTTATTGATGATTGAAAGAAAAACCTTTTTGGGCACTAGTATTATTGTTGTTTTTTTTTTTTGTAGATTTTGGTGTTGATCGCGCTGTGAATGTACGACTAGTGCTTTGAGTTAGTAATTTGAGTTTTATTAAGATGATCGCATTGCCCTCGCTTTGTGTTTGCCTTATGTTGTCTTATGGTGTGAGTGTGCGTAAGCATGTGAAGAAGTTTTGAGAATGCTTTGCTCGATATTTATGTATTATACTATTATTACTCATGGTATTTTTATATGTTTGAGTTTAGATAGTTGTTGGGTATGTAAGTGTTGAGTGTATTTGTGCAGTGGTTAGTGGTTAGTGTGTCGATCTAGCTCTATGTTTCAGGCATAGTGTCTATCTCGAATTTTCGCACTCTCCACGAAGGTTGTGATCTGTTGTCAATTTATGTGTGTGGTGGAGTTTGTAAGGAGAGTTGTTGTGACCGGTTATCGTATGTATTGTTTAGGGGAGAGAGAAGTGGGTGTTCGCTGAGAGGTGTTGGGTCTGTTGGGGGGGGGCGTAGTTTGTCTAGTGTGGTGGAGGCGTTGTTGTGCTGTAGAGAATACGACAGTGGCGCTCTGTGGGTTGGTTTAGTGGGGTGTATTTTAATGTGAACTTGATGGGGGTGAGAGGTGGTCCAAAGCGTGTACTTCAGGTGTTGTAATAAGAGTTGAGGAGATTTAGTATCTCTATCGCGCGGAGAGAGACGATTTTGGGTTGAGAGGAGTATGGAAGTGAGTTTTCAAAGTCTTAAAGGCGTGTAGTTATAATGGTGAGAGAGACTCGAGAGAAAGCGGCAAATAGTTCTGGCTCGGAGGATGATTATATTTAAGCGCTTTAGATATCTTTAGCTATTTGTACTTGTAGGATACATTGTAAGTAATTCCATATGCCACCATATTGGGGGAAGATTGTTAGGATCAAAAATATGGTGTCTATATGGAAATTACTCTAGTTTATGTTTAAGTTAAAACACAAGGACTAAAAGTGTAATTAGTCCAAAGTGTCCTTGTGTTTTACTTATAAATACTCCCCTCTAATCAACATTAGAGGGTGAAGCTCACATTTGTAATTTCCCTTTCTTTTTCCATTTTAATAAAACTTCAAAATTAAATAAAGCTCTCTCCTCAATAATGGCTTATTCTTATTTTGAGCTTCCCCGACCTCCCGAGATCGTGAATCAAGAAACCTCACAGTTTTAGACAAAAGATTACCACCGGCGGCGGCATTCAAGGAATCTTGATCGATTGGGTTTAAAGCATTGTAGAAAGTATCAAGTTGATGTAATTCCGTAAAACCGTGATGTGGGCATGCACTAAGGAGATCCTTGAAATGGTCCCATGCCTCACTAAATGTTTCCTCAAACTTTTGTTGAAAATTTATGATTTCATTTCAGAGATTTGTAGTTTTGGAAGGAGGATATAATTGGTTAATAAACTTGGAAATAAGATCTTCCCAAGTAAGAATAGAACGAGGGGGTTCTTTTTCGAGCCAAATCCGGGCTGCCCCTCAATAGAAAATGGAAAAAGCATAAGCTTAATCGACGAATTAGGCACATCTTTATACTTAATCGTGGAAGTAATCTTGTTAAACCAACGAATGTGAGCATGAGGATCTTCTTTCTTAAATCCGTAAAATTGTTTTGAAGTTACAAGATTTAGAAGTCCATGTTTAAGCTCAAAATTCTCCGCGAGAATAGCGGGAGTAACGATAGCATCTCCGTAACCCTCGGTGGGTGCTTGGAGTAATTCCGCCATAGTACGTTGATCGGCCATTGTAACTACGAAAGTCTCTTCAAGAGAAAATGGTTCGACTCTTTGTTTGGATCGTCTTCGATTACGACGTTTCGGAGTCGTGGAAGATTCGTCAATTAAATGCGATGAAGAGCGAGTGCGCATGCACTAAAAATAAGAAAAATAAAAAGAAAAATATTTTTGTAACCGATAATCGAACAAGTGTAAGGTCGCTCTTTAGAGAACGCACAAAAAAGCGGAGGAGCGGGTAAGCGCGAAGCGTTTTAAAAACCTTCTCATTTCTGGTCGAAGTTCGTAGGATCAACCCTCCTTAAACCTCTCTTAAAGTATGTAATCTAAAAGTGAGTTGTTTTCACAAGTGACACAACGGTTGTTTTTGTTGTTTTAAAAAAATTATTTATTCTATTTTTTTGGTTTTTTTAAATACTTTAGGAAAAGTATTTTTGGTTTTTTCTAATAAAGCTATGAAAATAAATCGAGAAAAATAAAATATTTTTGTATATTTATTAGTTTTATATAAAAGAAAATATCAAAACGATAACTTTACGAGGAAGGGTCTTCAGAACACTAATCTTCAAACATCAACGCGATATTCGATACACACTTCCCCGGCAGCGGCGCCAAAAATTGATTTGTCCCGATACGTATATAAGGATAAGATCAATTATAATATATAGTAAGAATTCCAAAAGGATTTACGAAAATTACTTTTATCCAAAGTAAAACTCAAAACCCTTCCCGAGTCGTATCCGGACGAAGCGTGAATTGAGAATCTCATTTAAGTTTGAGATCGCGTGATTTGAATAATTTCAAAGATTTGATTTTGGGATTCTAATTCTACTAACGAAACGCAAAAGCAAATAAAGGCAAGCAAACAAATAAGGCAATTAAGGATTTAAGCTAAAAACGTTAACGGGAATTCTAAAACGCGACTAATTATCTAAATTATTAAAATTTAACCCTAAAATCTATTTTTTATGTTTTTATAAATCCTAAATGACTGAAAATAATTTTTGAAAAAGAAATCATATTTTTTATTTTATTTTATTTATTATGAATTAAAAACAGTTTTAATCTAAAAGTAATACTAAAAATGCTAAACTATTTTATAAAAATTCCAAAAATTTACTGAAAGTACTTAACACTAATACTAATGTAAAAAAAATAAAACTGCTAAAATAGGGGTTATAAATTGTCACACCCCGACAATGGCGGAAACTCTGGAATGCTACATAATGATCAATCATAACACAAGGTACAAAATAAAGAAAACTACATTTCATAAACTCCAAGTGCTATGAATACCATCCACCTTGAACAAACTCAAGTGATGTCCCAAATCACAACTAAAATCCACAATCTCTTACAATTATTCCAATGCCATCATAGGGGACCAAATCCAAACATATTCCATAACATCCAAAACTAGAATCAAAACAACAAGCAAGCAAGACTTCAAACGAAATTCCACTCGGGATACTTCTAAGTCTGCTATCACAATCACCAAACTATTCCTCTTTCACTTCACCTGAAAATAATACTCGAAAACGTCAACAATAATGTTGGTGAGCTCGTAGGTTTGACCTTAAACCCAAAAGCTGTGCCAATATTTCAACGGTGGACAATAGTGCTATATGACAGTAAATATGTATGCATACACTCCAAAACATAGCACCACAGCTAGTCAATCACAATAATCCAAGACATAGCACCACATCTAGTCAATCGCAATATGTCACTTACGCACCTAAAGGGCCTACCAGCTGGAGCATTGTATTAGGGCAGGACCTCACGCAAACCTGGGTAGGCGTACCCATTCGCTCCCAAAATCAAAATCACTGGGTTGGTGTACCCATCCGATCCAAACACTTAATATTCACGTAGCAGTCATAAGCACATAACTTGTCCAAAAACAAAACCACATTTCGCACAGTTCAATTCAAAACATTTCAAACACATTTGAGTATCACTTTCCCCCAACGAAAAACCAGTAAAAAGTGGGGCTACGAGAACTCTCCACAAGCAAGTCTTTAGCTACCCAATCTCAATCACACAAGCAAATGCAATGACGCCCGCACACGACCTAGTCCAGTTAATGTCCCATTTTAATCATCCTATTCCAAAACAATCATCACGTTTGATGCATAGAGTTTAGATGCGTTGTACAATTACCTAAAACAGTTTTAGTGGTGTGATGGTTGACGACTTAACTCCACAATTATATCAATCTCATTCCTTTATGATACATACTTATACTATTTAGCGTAAATAGATAAGTAATATAATAAATATTTATAATTATTAATTATAAATATATCTCGACAAGTTTATTCAGTAAACCTTAGACACTTCAAAATAGTCATTATACGGTTGAAAATAAAACGTTTCTCATAATAAACACATTAGAGAAGTTTCGAGAAAAATTATATTTTTTTTGTCTTTTAGTAAGTTTATTAAATAAATAAAATAATTAAATATTATTTTATTATTTAAAATCAAAAATCATGTTTTTAAGAAAATTTCTAAGTATAAACTTTTTACGAAATTTTAACATGACCCCGTACGTTTATACAACGTTTTCCAAGGTTTCAAACCTTATTTTCAACAATTTTTCACAAATTCGACACTTTTCGACAAAATTCCAAAATCTCAATCTTTAACGCTTACCAACACTTCTTCCCTAAAATATCATTCAATATCACTTCGTAAATACATTTTTACTTTCAAAACTCCGCCAACATTCTCATAACTACTACATATCGCTTATTGGGCCTTAAGGCCCATCAAGGGTCCATTAGGACATATATAAGTCCAAAATATGATGCAAGTCCAAAACCAAACTCCATTTACATATATAAGTATATACTTATATGTAAAAATAATCCAGACCACAATAAGCCCTCCCATTAAGCCGCGGCTCAGATAGACTTATTGGGCTGTGAGTCCATAAACTCTAAAATACGTATATTAAGCTTGAAAATAAGCTATAAAGCTACGTATCGTTTTTGGTTACTACCATAAGCCTCAAAAATAGTCCACAACATATGCCATAACACAAAAATAATCAAAATCACTTTCCTAGTGA